>VMBQ01010235.1:0-28266 GCA_007657795.1 Dreissena rostriformis | reverse complement strand
GATTTGTATTCACTTTTGATCCTAGAAAATAAATACTTGCACTTGTGGTTGTGTGGCTCATGAAAATGAAAATTAATTTCTCTGATCACTCGTGAACAACAATCAATAATCCACTGAAACCTACAAATATATTAAACTTGAGTCCTGCACATTGACCAATATAATTGTAAGATTGTTTAATATCCATGCATACAAAACCTGGTGAACATGTTCAAGAGAAGCAACATCAAAGCTTTAATCAATTTATGGTGCTACAAATNTGTGTGGCTCATGAAAATGAAAATGAATTTCTCTGATCACTCGTGAATAACAATCAATAATCCACTGAAACCTACAAATATATTTAACTTGAGTCCTGCACATTGACCAATATAATTGTAAGATTGTTAAATATCCATGCATACAAAACCTGGTGAACATGTTCAAGAGAAGCAACATCAAAGCTTTAATCAATTAATGGTGCTACAAATGACAATTTGAATCTTGTATACAACTATGTGTTTTGAGTATTCATCAGGGAATAGTAAAAAAACAACACACATGATAAATATATTCAATTAAATAACAGCAATAAAATCAGAAACTGATACTAAAACATTCTACGAAGTTGAGACATTGTTTGCAAAATAAAATAAATAAAAAAATCATATGGATGATCCTCATAGCCCAAAAGAATACAACCAATATACTATCAATGAATTCTCAGACAAACATGCTACCAATTAGTTAAACCTTGTTGTTTGAAATAAAAACTTAAAATCGAAAATGCATGTCTTGTGTACAATACCAATCTTTCATGAAATAAAACTTACAAAATATGAATCATACACATGTAACTGTAACTATAGGCCTAAACTGTATTTCAACGACGTTAGAATATTTTTAATACTCATATTTATGCACATATTTTGGATTCCTCAATGCATAAAAAGTAAACACAATTAAAATCAAATTATTAAAACATTACACTTAAATTCTAAAATATAAAAAAGAACAGCTTCTGAAACAAATGTGTTCAATCACTTTAAAATCAATATTAAAGTTATTCTACTTTCATTAACATACTTCCATGAAAGTTGACATAGTGCCAGAAACAAAAATATATACGCAGTAAACAATGTGTTGACCATGCCAGACATTGATAAATCAGCATGTACCTTTATTGTTGAATTGTTTCAGCATCTTTTACATTGACACAAAATTCTGATACTGCCAAATGAAAACAAAAAGTGTTTACATGTATGTTTTTTTTAAACTGATTTTGTTTCAAATTGTTTTTACTTTTGATTCATATTTCTTAGTTACTATGTCAGTGTAACCAGTGGCATAAAAAGCCTATGGCTAATGAAATATCAATTTGGGTATTACAATTTATTAAAATCATTTTAAAATAAAGCAGAATTTCACACTTTCGGAGTCAATATTCTAAATAACATGAATTTTGGCTACTAATTGGGATTTCTTAGCTCGAACCAAGATTTAGTGTTAAAATTATTTCGGCCATGGATACAAGCATGTGCCTAGTTAGGTCTCTGCCAGTCACTCAGTAAGATGTTGGTTAGTCTCCTTGGCATGTGTATTTTGATTTGTCAGCTTTCACATTACTAAAGTTCTGTAAGGACTGCGCCAAGGTTAGACCGAAGATGAACATGCCTAGAATGATGAACGCGAAGGAGAATCCGGCAAGGAACTTTCGCTTGCGGTTCCAGGATTCTTGGTCGACAACCGAGAAAACGGTTGCTAGGAGACAGAGGCCTGAAATTGTACAATAAGAATTGCATGAAAAAAAAAACAACAAGAATGATCAAGTTTTTAATGTTTTTTTAATTTAAAAGAGAAGCCAGGATACAGTTTAAAAAGATTGAATGACCATTTATGAATGGATAGGGGGGTTATCAACTCTCAAAGAATATCATTTTTATTGTAAATTAATTCATAGATCTTAATGTACAAAAAATACAGTGGATTTAGAAATAACATCCGTACATAATATGAATAAACTCGAGATTTTGTTTTAGCTATTTCAGTGGAATACAAATTGAAGTTAGGACAGGACAAAAAATTAAGTGTGACTTGAGTGTTCGAATATATAAAACGGGAGGTACTGCATGTGCGTAAAGTGTCGTCCCAGATTAGCCTGTGCACTCTGCAAAGGCTAATCAGGGAAAACACTTTCCGCTTTTATGGATTTTTTTTGTTTAAAGAAAGTCTCTTCTAAACGACATCCTGTCAGGGTGGAAAGTGTCGTCCCTGATTAGCCTGTGCGGATGAAACTCAAATGGATAATGCCCCGTCTTACCAGAGTGAGGCTCAAATTTGTAGCGTGTTCTGAGAAAACTGGGCAAAATGCTTGTGCGTAAAGTGTCATCCCAGATTAGCCTGTGCAGTCTGCACAGGCTAATCAGGGACGACACTTTCCGCCTCAACTGGATTTTCGCTAAGAAGAGACATCATTTCAACGAAAAATTCCAGAAAAGCGGAAATTGTCGCCCCTGATAAGCCCTGATTAGCCTGTGCGGACTGCACAGGCTAATCTCGGATGACAATTTACGCACAAGCATTATGCCCAGTTTTCTCAGAACACGCCACAATTATGCAGCTAAAATTACTCATTATTTTAATGGCCTTAATGACACCACTACCAAAAAAAAAATCACATTACCTGGGAAGAAAAATATAATATTGCAGCAAACGCGCCCAGAATTTTTATGACAATGCCAATGTTGGGTATGAAGACAGCCAGGGCGAGGGTGGCAGTGAACCAAACTAGAGTGACTATTATCCTCCGTCGCTTCTCCGTGGAGACGATGGTCTCGGGCGAGAGTCGCCTCAGATCTGTCCACAGACAATCAAACGCTGCCCTGTAATGAAACCACATAACTTGATAAATGAGTCTCATTGAGAATGGGGCTTTATCCATGTGTGTAAAGTCTAGTCCCAGATTAGCCTGTGTGGACTGGGTGGGCCAATCTGGAACATGAATTAAGCCCAGTTTTCTCAGAACCTAAAATAAGAGTTTAGACTAAAACCTGCTCAAAAAAGATGGAGGATGTAAAAACCAAGACCTAGATTTCTTGACTTGTGTAAAAAGCATCAGCTTTAACTCTCTTTTGTTCTATATTGTAATGAAGTGCATACATAGGGTGCTGATGATTTATAACATTGTAAATAAAATTCATGTTAAAATTGTAATACACATTTAGATTTATTATAGCTCACTTGATACTCACATACCATATACAAGTATTGCATGATTAAATATGCCATGATGTTGGAGTATTATATACCTTGATAAGGTTATAATTTTAATAAACCCCAACCTTGGACCTAAAAACATTAACACAGGTTTTACCAATTTTTCCCAAAACTCAAATAAATTATTGGAATACACTTATTGAATTCTATATAACAAAATAATATTGATGAGCGGTTGATTTCCATATACAATCTGCACTTATGACTGGTTTGTTATTTAAATTACAGTTTGTTTGGTATAAAACAATGAATATCATTGGCAGCCTTGGTTAACATCACTCTCCCATTGGTGCAAAACTGTTAAACTGGTTTTATAGGCCTTTGTTTTATTTTCACTAATATTCGTAATCCAAAACAAGCCCAAATACATGATTCTTTGCGAATCTTTAAATGTGCTAGTCATTATTTATAAAATTTGTATGATATGGTTATAAGTGTAGCTATAAACTAAAAAGGTGCAAATATATGGGTTTTTTATGTGACAAAAGGGACATGATGGCCCTTAAGCACTCACCTTAAGAGTTCACGGACACTAATTTTCTCAAAACATGACCAGGTAATCTAGTTTTTGACCACAATTGATCCAGATTCAAACATGGCCTTCATATTGTCAAGATACATGTAAATATTTTGATCAAGTTTTGTTAAGACTGGGTAATAAATGTAGGCATAGTGTGGTTACCATTTCTTTTAAAGATTTGACCTGGTGACCTAGATATCAGACGCATTTGACCAAGATTCAAACATGAACAAGATATTTTAAGATAATAATCTGACCACGTTTAATCAAGCTTGAGTCATGAATGTTACCCATAGAGAGGTTATACGTTTTATTTTTAGAGTTGACCTAGTGACCTAGTTTTTTGTTAAATCAAGGTCAGGTTTTCTAGTTTTAAGTTCATGTTATAATGATGACGCAATTTATGACTTAGCAAAAAATTAAAAAGTCACTTTGAGAGAAATTCTTCAAAGCTTTGTACAATTATATAATATAAAACATAAGGCCATCTAAGGTTAAAATACTATAAAACCTCTGATGGAATATTAAGACATAATCACCTTCCACAAAAGAGTAGAATCGGGTAGGTTGTGTAAGTTTTAATAATGATCAACACCACCGCTATCACCACACTGGCATCAGGGTCGTAAGAGAGCAGGATATCACTGGTGATCTGATCTCCGAACATGAAATAACCCAACGCGGCAGTCACGGAGTACGTAATCACGCAAATCAACATGGCCGCGCTGATGGTCTTGGAGAACTGCTTTAGGTTTCTTGGCTCCATGCAGGAATAGATAGGGATTACACTCACATGGCACTGTAAAATTGTTTAAATTTTTACAATTATTAAATGAGAACAGAAAAAAAGTATTGATACGTTTAGCTTATTTCTGTATTAAAGCATTTAAACTGAGATCCGATAATATATAGATTTATGAGAGTTCATTTTTTTCCCACAACTGAAATTCTGTATATACATTTGTATTATCTAACTGTAATTGTTTTCTTGATCAATTACGGATTTTTAAGATTCATTTAACTTTTTTAAAACAGAAAGATCTTACTCTTACATCATACATTTGCAGGCCTGATTCTCACACAAATTGATATATTTGTAAAGATGCATAAACAGTGTTGTTGTTATTTTGATGCATGTGTACTGTGTATTTATTATTGCATTATTGTTATTTGACGGTGAGCTGTATATGCTTAACCCTTTGAGCGCTGGAACCGGATTTTGAAGGCCTTTGCAAACAGTTTGGATCCAGATGAGACGCCACAGAACGTGGCGTCTCATCAGGATCCAAACTGTTTGCTATTCTGATAGTATGCTTTGATTTTTTTTTTAAGAAAATGCTAATTTTAGAAATTTAGCAGACAACATTTTAGCAGACGACAAATTTCCCAGCATGCAAAGGGTTAAGTCACAAATAAACTATCTGTTCTCTTCTGGTATGTGAAAGGATAAAATTCAAACATGTAAACATAGAAATTAACGTATAACATGAAAATCTGTTGGAGGTGATTGCGTTCAAAAATTTATCCGAGCATGTTTACAATATAATGTAAATGTGCATAGTGGTTGAATGTTTGTTATGTGTATGATTATTTTATTTTAATATTATTTTAATGATGTTATCATGGTCATTACTAAACAGTGATTTTTAATAATAAATAAATAATACATTTTCTTTTAATCTTTGTTTAGAATGACAAATAACTGTTACTTACCTAATTAACAATGATAGTGTAAAAATTATTTTCATTCCAAAATGATCAGACAAATATTGTTGCAATTGCTATGAAAACTACATGTTAAGTTCTACTGGTATTCTCTCATAAGACTGCCAGAAACAGCATTATTTTTTGGTAAGTTGAGTCTCTTTCTGGGAAAACAGGGCTTAATACATGTTTGTACGGTGTTGACCCAGATAAGCCTGTGTGGACTGCACAGGGAGTACACTTTCCACCTAGACTGGATTTTCGTTAAGAAGAGACTTCCTGTAAACAAAAATTCCATAAAAGCGGAGGTGTTGTGCCTGATAAGATTAGCCTGTGTCAACTGCACAGGCTTATATGGAACAATACTTAATGCACATGCATTATGGCCATTTTTTTTCAGAACGCGACTCAGTTGAACAAGTTAACCCATTTGTGCCTAGCGTCTAGAAAAAAGGCCTTGGCAAACAGCGTAGACCCAGATGAGACGCCGCATGATGCGGTGTCTCATCAGGGTCTGCGCTGTTTGCTTAAAGGAATTTTTCTGTAAGAAATATTCTAAATATAGAAATAAATATACTAGACATCCCTAATTATGGAAATAAATTGATCCAATTTAGAAGGATGGGAGAGTCCACTAGGCATAAATGGGTTAACAATACACAAATTCAAGTGAACTGCAAGACCTACCTGATAAGCAAAACAAATGGTTGGCACAACATTGAATACATCTATCCAATGGTCTGGGCTGCAAAAAGAAGGTTTTTTGTAGTCAAGTTGGCGTACACTAAAGCAAACTTTTAATTTTGTAAAACGTAGCCGTTACCATTCATCCAAAAAAAAGTTCTCTTGAATATTAAATTATTAAAATTGTTCACATGCTATATCATGTTTCCTATGTACTGGATAACATACCTTTAAAAATTGTCTGTCCAAAATATATATAATTCATATAAAATAATACAAAATTATTTTATACAGCAAAAATGTCTCTTATTTAGTGATTGTCAGAAGAAACAAAATGTCAATTATTTCTTCTTTTGTAAAAAAGAAATAAACACATATGACTGTTCTTGCTTATACAAATGCAAGTATAAGATACAAAATTTAATAGAACACAATAGTTATGAATGAATTTAACCTGGCAAATACCTGGATTTTTGGGGCGATTGCCTTCTGCAATTTGCCCCATAGGTAACATAAAATACGTATACCGAAGAATCAGTTTCAGAATAAAGTCAGATACTGCAATTAACCTAACTTTGCATCCAGATTCTCCATGCGCAAACAAAATAGCTCCAATCACATGGTATTAGTATTAATGCGCACAAACATTATCACGTGACCAATTGAACATTTGTCATGGGGACAAAGTACTCGTTGCTGTATACACCTTCCATGAGGACTGCGTGTAACTCAGATGCTAATGCCATAGTGAAAAGATGTTGCCATGGATGGAACGCTCGCTGTAAGCTGATGATGTCAAACTGTTACAATCCAAGGGTGTTTGTCGCACAACGAGTGTGTAAACACCGTAAAGGCGGGCAAAACTGGACTGAACTGGATTTATTGATGAGCATTTCAGAAGCGGAATTTTTTATGCTGGTGAAAAAAAGATACCCACGAACGATAATTTTTTTTAAATACTTAATTTTTTCTAAAATTGAAAAAGGTTATAATTGCTGATTGGGAAAACCCGTATTTTGGGATCGGGTATGTGTGGTTTGGGATCGGGTCCATTTTATGGCCTTTTTTAAATAGCAGGAAAAAGCCTTTAAGTCTTATCATTTGTATGACCTCAATTTGACAGTTTTTGGGTGGAATATTGGTCACATTCCACTAAAATAGTATACTTTTTGCCATATTGCAGATAAAAGACCACCCCCAGCTACTCCTCTCCGAAAATATTTTCTGCTGTTGCAGAATTTTGTTGGTACCTCTGATTAATCATTAGAATATATTTAATGCACATTTTATTAAAATAAAGCAATTTTAAGTTTTCAATTTGAATGTGGTTATAAAAAATCCAGCAAAATCGCCCCACCAGTACTTTCAGTACTTTGATTATGGATATTACTGTTCTTGCTAACACAAATGCAAGTATAAGATACAAAATTTAATGAAAAAAAATTGTTATGAATGAATTTCACCTGCCAAATACCTGGTCTTTATGGATCCCGGTGGGTCGTGGGGAGCGAAATATTTTATGGTCACCAGCAAGACAACATACAGGATTCCAATGACACCCACAACACTGCAACACACAAAAATGCATAAACAGATTTTACAAACCACAAACAAGCTTCTGAAGGACATATGAGCCATGTTCTGTGAAAAGGGGGTTAAATGCATGTCCGTTAAGTGTTGTCCCAGATTCAGGGATGACTCTTTCCACTTTTATGATATTTTCCTTAGCAAAAAATCCAGTTGACGCGGAAAGTGTCGTCCCTGATGAGCCTGTGCGGTCTTCACAGGCTAATCTGGGACAACTCTTTAAGCACTTACATTATACAATACTACATTATAACGATTCAATATGCCATGCTTGTTTATCACCATAGTGGTATTAAATGAAAGGTCATCGTAGCATAGTGGATTGGTTTGATCCCCACTGTGGGAGAGTCTTTAGGTTTCCCCAAAAGACAACAAAGTACTGGTTCTACCTAAGAATGAACTAAAAACTGTCTCAATAAGCCTTAGGATTTTGATCCAATCGAGCAAAAATAAACAGGTTCAAACTAAATGCATTTTTATCAATTCATTATCGTTATGTTGGAAGTACTATTGAGTAAATTATTATCATAAAAATATTACATTCATGGATAGTGACGGTGCTTGAATATGTATATCTATGCCAATTTATTTCAAAATCACATAATGCACAACAAAAGTTATGGGCCAGACAGTAACACTTACTCTCACTATAAAAATATCATGAATATGCTATAACTCCAAATCTCCACTGTGACCCTGACCTTTAAGCCAGCGTCATGTTTGTGCACATGACAATTTGTTGACCTTGACCTTTAAGTCAGCACATGACAATTTGTCTAATAATGATGGTAATTTTAGCCATTTTATTTAAATTCAATAATGCACAACAAAGTTATTGACCAGACAGGAACATTTACTTTGACTATAACCATATAAGGAATGTGCACAAACTCCAAATTTCCACTGTGAACTTGACCATTCAGCCGGAATCATGGATGATGCACTTGACTGTGTCGTGACATGTTGTCTTGATATGATCATCATTTATGTTTAAACCCCCTAATGCTCAACAAAGTTATGAGCCAGACACAAAATGCCCCCCCCACACACACACACAAACACACGCATGCGCTGACAGGGGCAACGCTTTCCTCACCAATTATTTCCTTAGTGTCCCTAAAATCTGATTAACCAGTCTATCGTAATACCATCATGATATTGCAGTGTGATAATCAAAAAAATGTAATCGTTTAATATGAACTAACAAGACTATTGCCAAGCAATAATGTCCCCTACCATTGTCAGATTTTTTTATTTTTATATATTTGTTGCCATAGCAACCAAAATTTTTGACGTAGGAACATAATGAAATGACGTGCATTATGTCCATATTGCCATCTATCCATGTTTAAAATTTCATACAAAAATATGAAGAACTTTTAAAGTTATCGCAGGATCCAGAAAAGTGTGACAGACTGACTGACAGACAGACAGACTGACTGACAGAGCGCAAACCGTAAGTCCCCTCCGGTGAAACCGGTAGGGGACAAAAAGAAAAACAGTAGAGTGAGGTGGAATAAGGTAGGAATAATAATTAGTGGGGTTTAATACAAATTTTGTTCTCTTACCTGGCATACTTCAGAAAGTCTATGCGTTTTGGAAAGCTCATCGGTAGTATGATGATTATAGACGTGACCACGATTATTGCTGGACGAATCACATGCTCATGGCTGCAGTAGAATGGCTTTACCACAAAGATGAAAACTGTAAAATGAGAAGACAGTAGTAGATTATATAAGGCCCTCAAATTGGCTCAATGCGGTTTGTTAAACTTGTGTAAGTCCTAAATAACTACCAAGTGTTTGATATTGGCAGTTCTAAGTAATTCAGATAGATTATGTCACATCTTTGTCATTTGGTGATAACATGCCAATCAAACCTGTAACAAGAGGTACTCATAAACATAACATTTATCCCTTGTAATATAGCATTTATGCCCCCCTTTGAAGAAGGCGAAATATAGCAGTCAAACAGTCTGTGGGTCTGTGAGTCTGAGTGTAAATTCCTGTCTTTGCAATAACTTTGCCATTTTTTGATAGATTTTGAAATAACTAACACGTCTCTTGTATCACCAATCTCCCTACCTCAAAGGTCAAGGTAAAACTTAGAGGTCAAAGTTAAAATTTGACCATTAACATTCCTGCCTATGTTATAACTTTGCCATTTATTGATGGATTTTGAAATAACGTGGCACCAATGTCAACCATCACAAGACAACATGTGCGGACTGCACAGGCTAATCTGGGACGACACTTTACGCACATGCATTAACCCTTTGAGCGCTGGAACCGGATTTTGAAGGCCTTTGCAAACAGTTTGGATCCAGATGAGACCCCACAGAACGTGGCGTCTCATCAGGATCCAAACTGTTTGCTATTCTGATAGTATTCTTTGAAAAAAATGGAAGAAAATGCTAATTTAAGAAATTTAGCAGACAACATTTTAGCAGACGACAAATTTCCCAGCATGCAAAGGGTTAAGCCGAGCTTTCCCAGAATGAGGCTCATATTTACATACACAACTCCCACTGGTCGCCAATGATGATAAGGAATGTGATACAGGTGCCGAAGCAATACAAGCCCAGGAACACGGCACTGGCACGCTGGGCGTTGCGTCCGCACACGGAGTATACTACGTCCTGGTACGTGGCTGCTCCCTTCAGATCTGAGCAGTATGCCAGAATCATATGGGCCGCAATCACAAACACAAGGAACACCTGGGAACAATAATACATTAATAGGTGAACTTTAAATTTCAAGAATGAGCATTGCTTGTTTGTTATTAAATAAATGTAGACAGATTTTTTTGATTTTTTTACAAAATTGTTCTCTTTGTATTGATACAAAAAAGCTTAAGTGCTTCTGACTCATGTCTAGTAAAGCATTCTTTCCAGTTTGGTTTTTCAATCATACAAAACTGTTACCTTATCAGATTATAAAATTGATTTATTTGCTTTATGGTGATTACAATATAACAGCGGAAACTTTACGCAGCAGATATTTTGTGCAATAATGTAAATTGTATATCACATCTGAAACCAGTGACGAAAGAAAAGGTTAATGTGTCGCGTTCTGGGAAAATGGGGCTTAATGTATGTGTGAATAGTGTCAGCACAGGGACGACACTTTCTGCTTTTATGGTATGATAATGTTTCATTTAAAGAAAGTCTCTTCATAGCAAAAAAAACAGGCGGAAAGTGTTGTCCCTGATGACCCTGTGCGAATTGTTAAGGCTTAATATCTGAGATGACACTTTACTAACATGAATTAAGCCAGGGATTTCATAAGATTTTGAAAACAAGGAGTCACATCATGACCCTATGCTCGAATATTTCAGGGGTCAAAATACTAAAGCTCAGAGCTATTTTGTTTGTCCTTTCTTGTTAAAGTCTCTCTGAATGTTTCTTAATTGACATTTTAGTTAAATACTATGTGACTTAGCACACTGTGTATTTATATAAAATATATTATTTATTAAAATTTCCAGTATCATTTGCATCAAAATGGTGCAAGGCAGATAATTTGCAGGAGTCTAAGTGCTAACATTGCAAAACGCTTGCATAAAAAAACAGGATTCTGCTTCAATTGAAATCCTTGATTAAGCCCATGTGTATCGTGTTCTGAGAAAACTGGACATAATGCTTGTGCGTAAATTGTCATCCCAGATTAGCCTGTGCAGTCCGCACAGGCTAATCAGGGACGACAATTTCAGCTTTTATGGAATTTTTTGTTAAAATGATGTCTCTTCTTAGCGAAAATTCAGTTTAGGCGGAAAGAGTCGTCCCTGATTAGCCTGTGCGAACTGCACAGGCTTATCTGGGATGACAATTTATGCACATGAAATTAGGCCCATTTATCAAACAGTGTATTTTTTCATCATTTGCAATGGGTCTCTTTTGGATTAGGAAAAAGTGTGGCATTTTGACTGAAATTGGGAAATTAGTGTTGTTGTTGTTTTGCTAACAAATGCTTCAAAATTGAGAATAAAATATAATATTTGGTAAGCTTTAACTTATAGAGCTGGATGGGAACTAAATGTTGAGATCTAAAAAAAAACTTTAATTGGGAATTTTTAGGTCCCATTTGGCAAAATAAATACTTATTTCCATTGGGAATGGGCTCGGAATTCGAAAGAAAAAAAAAACACTGCAAAACTTACTGCCTGAATGAGAATGGCCACCAAGACACCTCCAGCTTGATGGTAGGCTTCTGGAAAGTTGAGGAGGCCAGCTCCAAGTGCAGCGTTTACCACCATAAATGCAGAGGCATACCATGACGAACCTATGTACAAACAAAACATTGTCAATATAAGGTCAGTTTTGGCTTTCAATTTTTAGAGTCTGGTGAGAAACCTGCTTTCTTGGACATAATGGGCCAGTTTGGAAACACTGTGGGGAACTATTTTCTGGACAATGCATGCATTTATTTTGGGATGATTTTCATTAATGTTTGAATTCAACATTGAAAGTTTACAATAATCACCCTAGGTTCTTAACGTGTTTGCAAATGTTAAATATTCCCATGCACAAAAAAATAGGCCCGGAATGGGTTACACAAATTGTTTATTCATTAACTATTTATAATTATTTTAACTTGTCTTATATAAACTTTGTTGATTGTTGCTTTTGATCAATTTGATGGTATGTCAGATCTATGCTTATTAATGTTTGATTTATTATAAGTGTTATCTAACCATTTTACTGCATAAATTCTGGATGGGATGATAAATTATGAAATAACATTAACCGACAGTGGTGTTGTTTTTGTTATAAATACAGTTAAAATTTATGTTTTTTGTCATTAAAAAGAAAAGTAATACCATGATTGTCTATTCAATTGTCTATCCAATTTATAAGCATGGTGTTGAGATCTATCTATCTATATATACTGCAAGTCGCCACAAGTAGCATTTCAAGCAGGCCTATTTAAGGCAGATATGGACAGAGTCGAGTCTGTTTCCTGGGAAGAACCAGTACTTGGTGTCTATGGGGGAGATAATGAGAACGCTCCCCGAGTATGGAGCGAACCCACGAACTCCCGATCGCTAGGCGGACACCTTATCCACTACACCACCGCGATGCAAATGATTATTCTTTTAAAACCGCAACAATACCTGTGTTACAGGGCCTGTATCTGGGTTTCGGTTTCACTCAGGCTTCTGGTAGGTATTTTTGTAAAAGAACTGGACATGATTAATTTTTAAAGAAATATGATATTTTGAATTTTTAAATGATTAAATCTAATAAAGTGTCCAAAAGTAAAAGATTAGAAAGCCATGAAGTGACAAATAACTTCGGTAAATTAGTTTATTTACCTTTCCTTTTGTCTTCGACAATAATCTCCACCTCCGCCTCTTGATTTTCAGATGCCTGCACAGACAACAACGCTCTCCGTTCATCCCTGGAGGCATCTATCTCCTTGAAAGACATAACTTTGCTAATTTACATAAAATGCATAATGATTTGATAACCCTTAAAACAGGTTCAATTGAGATTTGTTGCTTCACATAAACAAACAAAAATGGTGGCAGTGGGCGCAGACATTTTGTTATCATGTGACATTAATCTAATCCATAAACATACTTACTTGGTCAGAGTCTATACTCTGTGTAAATAATTTCGGAAATGCACCACAAAGAGGCAAAGTCCATGTGAACAAAAACTGGTTTAAAAATATTTCTATCACAACCAGAACGTATGAATGTTAACAAGTACCGGTATTGAACATTCGTGTTGAACCGTTACAATTAAACTACAATTTTGAAAGGGACTTTCGGTATACCATTAAACTTAATTGGGGTTGGGGTTGTTGGAGGGTGTTTTACCCTTTTTGGCTGATCATCAAAAAATAGGTACACATCTGCACAGAATACTTCTGAGTCAGTTGAGACAAAAGATGAAAGATAAGGTCACATATGCTATGGTGGACGATTGCACGGAGTCCTCCTCTTGAGGTATGATCAGAGATCTATTGACTTACTGGTTATTGATTTATTTTTGGTCTGATGCGAAAGACATAAGCGAACATTTATTATATATAATTTAATTGATAATCAAATCACAAATCAATACTTTGTAGATCTAATATATTTCGCAGTCATTTCTTTAACTTGCTTGTTGGAATATGACGTTTAAATTCTTTTTCGGCATAGCTGTTTTACACAAGTTTAAGTCTTTTAAATACCCAATAAAAAAATCCCGCAATTAGTCCTGAATGAGAAAGTTTTCATACTTCTTCTGGTATTTTTAAAAAAAATGTAGGGATTTGGCATTCTGCTTTGCACCAATGTAAGCCTTGGTTGAGAGTGAAACTTTTGGAATTAGGGCCTATACGGACAATGTTCCACATAAACGTATTGTATCTCATAACGTTCACTGGATAAAAGAACATCACATTCAACCGTACCGGTAGTTCTAATAAATACTGGCGTTTGTGTGCCTTTTTAACAGTTTTTCTTGCCTAAATTGCTATGCCATATGTATATTTTATTTAATATGTTTTTGTTGTTCCTTATTATAAGCTTCAAAGGAAAGTCAAATTATCATTTTGTATGTCTACATTCGAACATTGTAAAGGGACTTGTTCGCAGTTTGTAAAAACAAAAATGAAATTATCAAAATGGTGTCGCATATTCAAAAACGAATTAATGTGTCATATTAAAACAAGCAAAATAACACTCCCGACTAATGTTAAGTATATATGTTAAAAATGGGACCAAAAATGATTTGTTTTAAAGTTAACAATTCACTGAGCCTGTGTGAATTTCATGTAAAGAATTCATGAAAAACCTGAATGCCATATATATGTACATTGAACAAAAAAGCATGGTACAGTATAACATGATTTATTAGGACGAAAATAATATAATTATCTTAGCACATAAATGTTTTGTTTATATCTACGTGATAACACGTATATGACAATTATTTCTGTTCCTCCTTGTGTTTCTAGCTAACGTGAGCATGAGGTGCTCATGGTGAACTATTATGGTCACCCTATGACCGTCGTTGTGCGTTATGTGTTGTCAACTTAAAGCTCGCTGCCACTATAGAGGCCATATTTTTTATCCAATCTTGATGAAACGTTGTCAGTAATGTTAACCTTTGCATCATCTTGAACCAGGTTGAATCTGGGTCACGTGTTTTCTAAAGCTAGGTCACCAGATCAAATCTTAGAAAATTCTTGTTATCACTTTAGAGGCCGCATTTTTAACTGAATATCGATTAAACTATGTCGGAATGTTTATCTTTACAAAATCTTCATTGCGTTTGTATCTGGATCTGGATCAAGTGCGCCCAAAAATTAGATCACCAGATCAATATAAAGAATCGAAACTCCAGAAGCTGCGGCGGTATTGCATTTCTATCATACACACCTTCGTGGTCCTTTATTTTTGACAAGGAACCAATTGCCAAAACGGTTAAGTACGGCACATATCGAAACGACATATACACATTGTCATAGTAGAATAAAGCTTGGGTCACCACCTTGGAACGGTCAATGCTAAGCACTGGGGGTTTAAACCGGTTATAGAGCGCTTAACCTCACACTTGGCCCAGCAATATTCATGATACATATTAGTGTAAATACAATTTAACCTCATAGCATTGCAACTCAAATAAAACATTAATAAAAGGGAATTAAAACGCGTTTAATTTAATTACTATTTAATTACTCAATGGTAGATAGGAGACCAGTGCAAAAGAGTTACCACTTTTTGAGGCACGATGAAATGAAATAACGAATACGTATCAACCACATTCCTTCTTTTTACAAAAAGATTTGGAATATAGCATCATATAGTTAATATTTCAGATCATCACATCACTTGATTGTTTATGTGACTGTAATATACTAAAATGTAAATGAAAATGATTGTAATACCTAAAAAGAATAACCGTATAGACTGAGGCGATAATTCATCAAAACGAAAATTATACTAGCCATGATAAAAAAAAGGCTGCGTGATCTATACACGCGTATATTATTCAAAAAAGATAAAACGAAGCTTAAAAATAAATCGATCAAGAAACTACCATCAGAGAATAAATATTAATAAATCTTTAAAAAAAACTTGTTACCACTCTAGAAGCCACATGTGTGACTAAATCTGTATTAAACATGGTCGAAATGTTTATCTTTAAAATATCTATTAGCCCAAGTTTGAAAATGGGTCATATGCGTCAAAAACTAGGTCACCAGCTTAAATTTGATATAGAAAAACTAACACAACTTTTACTACTCTATAAGTCACGTTTATGACTCAATATAGATGAAATTTTGTCAGAATATTAATCTTGACAATATGTAGGCCGAGTTCAAATCTGTTCCACGTCCGTCCAGAAACTTGAACAACAAGCCAAACCGTTTATACCCGAATCTCGATTTAACTTGGAAATAATATTTATATTGACAATATCCTAGTTCGAATCTGAATCCTGTGCGTAAAAAAATAGGTCACTATGTCAAATCTTTGAAAAACCTTGTTTCCACTCTATAAGCATCATGTATGCATCAATCTCAATGAAACTTGGTTAGAATGTTAATCTTGACCTTATCTAGGCTGAGTTCGAATCTGGGTCATGTGAGTCAAATAACGAGGTCACACGATCACAAAAAAATCGTAAGTACCACTCCAGAAGCCGCATTTATTTCTCAATCTTAATAAAACTGCCAGATTGTTCTAAAAATATGAGAAAACTAGGTACCCATGCATGTGCTTCTAGTAATGGTCTTTGTCTCAGTTTTAGGGTCATCACGACCCTCTTGTTTTCTTTTTTTATCTCACCTGTCACGAAGTGACACGGTGAGCTTATGTGATCGTGTAGACGATATAGGTCACAGTTTTCATTAGATCTTAATGAAATATCGTCAAAATGGTTGTCTTGTTTAAATCTGGGTTGGGATCGAATTTGGGTCATCTAGGGTCAAAAACTAGATCACTAGGTCAAAGTTAAAAAAACAACTTGTGTAGACAGTAGAGGTCAAAGTTCTCATCCAATCTTAATAAACTTTGGCCAGAATGTTAATCTTGATGTAATCTGGGCTGGGATTGTATTTGGGTCATCTGGGGTCAAACACTAGGTCACTAGGTCAAATAATAGAAAAACCTTGTGTAGACAATAGAGGTCACAGTTTTCATCAGATCTTTATGAAACTTTGTCAGAATGTTTATCTTGATGAAATCTGGATTGGGATTGTATTTGAGTCATCTGGGGTCAGAAACTATGTCACCAGATCAAAGCATAAAAAAACCTTGTGTAGACAATAGAGGTCAAAGTTTTCATCTGATCTTAATGAACTATGGTCATAATGTTTATCTTGATAATATCTGATTTTGGATCGTATATGGGTCATCTGGGGTCAAAAATTACGTCACCGGGCCAATTCTAGTAAAACCTTGTGTAGATGAAACAGGTCACAGTTTTCATCACGCCTAAATGAAATTTTGTCAGAATGTATTAATTGATGAAATCTGGCTTGGGCTTGTATATGGGTCATCTGAGGTCATAAAGTAGGTCATCTGGTCAAAGCATAGCAAAACTTCCTGTAGACTATGGAGGTCACAGTTTATCAGATCTTTATGAAATTTAGTCAGAATGTTTATCTTGATTGAATCTGGGTTGGGATTATATATAATTCAACTCAATTCCTTAAAATGAATTTATGCACTTTAATTGATGACCTTCAATTTTTGACCACTTGTGCAACTTAATTTTTTTATATGAACTATATATATATATATTATCAAGTTATCAAGTTGATAAAGGAATTATTTATACTATATGTTCTGTGAATTCAGGTGAGTGATTCAGGACCATAATGGCCCTCTTGTTTATAAATACACGGAGGCTCTGCTTATGTTAGCAGCAGATATAACTAAGATGTATTTTACAAACGTGGAATGGATTATAATTATCTGTATAAACTATATATGTTTTAATGCAAGGAACATACATATGAAACGAATTATAGTTTAAATAAAAATGTGTTTGATATTAAGATAAAACCGAGAGATAAAAGTAACGCATTATCTGGTTTCTAATTAAACAAATTATGTCAATTCCATGTTTCATTTATTTTCCCAATCAGGGATTTATACAAAATGTTTTTTTTTATGTCCCTGTCCCAATTAATGCCGAATATTTTTTAAAGATATATCTTGTTGTTTTAATGGCGATATTTTGAAAAAGTTTCATTTTATCAACAGATGATTAGTCCCTTTAAAGGAACATATTGGATATTTCGATGATACTAAAAATGTATTTTTATTTACCACTGAAATATTAACCAAAGAAATAATCAAACTCAAATTTTCGATATGGCATTGTTACGTTTAACCTACATGTAATGTTTGAGACGTTTATAGATTAGATTGTGTTGTGTTTAGTCACATGTGCTCTTACGTCACATTTGTGTTGGTTCCTTTACCAAAACAAGGAAGACAAACATGGCGGACGTAAATATTTGTGACAAAAGGCTTTGTTTATATGCGTACATCAATATATCAAAACTAAATTGATTTTGTATTGTGCTAACAAGTGATAACCAGTTATTTGTAAGTGTTGTCATTTAGTTATTATTAAACATGGGTGGTAAACAGAGCACAAACACACCTAGTCGTGTTCGAACTTATTCTGGGTCACATAACGGGGCTGGTCCCCATTTGTCGGTACCAGGATCACATAACGGAAATAGGGCTCGAGCCCGGAGCCTCGGAAGTTATGCAACTCCGGGAGGGCTTCATATCCCTGTGGTCAGCAACGGATCAGGGACGGGTGCTGTAGGGGGCACCCCAGATTCAGACTCTAGCCCAGAAGATCTTGGGCCTCTCTCAGTGGCACATGCACGTGGATTACGGAATATAACTCAGTCACTTCCTGTTCAGTTATTCGCATTGCATGGTAAGCTGAATACGGTGTTGTAGTGTGCGCGGATAAGTCATAGGTTAGCGCTGATGGTAAGTGCCGTGCCATCAGTTTGGCCTATCACTTGCTCACTGGCTTCCATCATCCATGATCATGACTATTGTTGCATTACTGATGTCGCACTAAATATGCGTGTGACCATTCATCTTTAATGCACACAAAAATGGTGGAAAAGTTTACAGAGTAGAGTACGAATCAAACTTCCGTTTTTTCTTCCGGTTTTCATTTTAAAGCCACACACCTTATTTGGCATAGTAAATTTAANACACAAACTTGCTCCTATTGGGAGGCAGCCATACTCACATAGTGCATGGGTCTGAGGGACACAAACTAACTCCGATTGGGAGGCAGCCATACTCACATAGTGCATGGGTCTAAGGGACACACACTTGCTCTTATTAGGAGGCAGCCATACTCACATAGTGCATGGGTCTAAGGGAAACAAACTTGCTCCTATTTGGAGGCAGCCATACTCATATATTGCATGGGTCTAAGGGACACAAACTTGCTCCTATTGGGAGGCAGCCATACTCACATAGTGCATGGGTCTGAGCACAGGTGTTTGGCGCGTGGCCAAGTCACTTTAATACTATCAATATGTCATAAAACAATATTTTTTTATCAAAAAAAATCTGATATTGTATATATACAAGGTAGGTATCTCTTGACACAGAAAAATCACCTCCATCACCTCCATCAACATTTTAAGCGATTAATTGCCTAAATGGCGGTCGATTTTCGTAAACGTTGTACCAATTTGTTTGGAAAGGTTGCCTCGTGACGAAATATGACCACAAACGGCTACTTGCCAACATAAACTAAAAGAAAACACTTGTCGAACTCGATATAAACCACAGTAAGTACATGTAAAATCGGGACAAATTTTTATATCGAGATATCGAATTATTCGACATAACGAAAATCGAGATATGCGATGTTTATTAATATAGATAAAGAAGGAAAAAAGTTGGGACATTAAGCTTACTTCGACATATATATATATATATATAACGAAGGTAGAAGGTAAGTATTAATCTACAAACACTTTTAGGCAGGTCGACCAGTGTTCTGTGCTCATGCTAACGCTATGAACCGACACGTGCACTTTTCAATCACAGGTCATAGTTAAATTGCAGTTTTAATATTTGAAGACAAATCGCTACACACGTTATTTGGACGGTTCAGGAGCCCCCAATCCTCGGATTTATAGTCCAGCGATCTTATGAAGGAACAATCCACCCGTATGTTGATGTAATTTACGGTGCTTTTTTATATAAGGTTTATCTGCTAAACAAAACACGTGACTAAAAGTATCCTAAACGGACACCACGACTTTAGTTTGCGTTACACATTATGAAGTTACAACACATATACGCGCGTTTTATTTTGTATTGTAAATTAATAATCGAGATGTTATTCGCGTACATCTAGGTGAGGTATATTGAAAGACAAGAGTTGCATAAAAGGTTACAGGACTCATCATGTATAAGGATTTGCGTAACAAGATATCAGAAAAACCGCGTATTTCATGAACATGTATTTCGGAAGGCTTCAGGCAAAACATATTAAGTTAGATATTTGATAAACAAGCAGTCATAAACATATAAGGTATTTAACAATTTGGAGCCATTATGTAATTTACTATTAAAAAAGTTATAATACTAATAAATAAAGAACAGTACTATATTCGAAACGATCTGGGGCGATCTTTAATTCTCAGTAAGTGGTTATCTACACGCTTTTCTATGCACTTGATACTTGATACTAATTTGGAAGAGAGATCAGCATTCGGGACATATTGTAAGCTTCATTGTTTTTTTATTTATGATTAATAGTTATTGATATAGTATATTTCTTGCGCGGAGTATAGCTAAATTATAATTGTAGATAATGTAAAAGTACATTGGTAGATGACATGTTGAGAAATCGGAAGCAAAAAACTTCAGTTTCGTGAGAGGAGCATTACTCTGCAAGTAGTTAAACCTACACATACAGATACATGGATTAAAGGGCAGATACCGATTAAAGTATAAGTCTCTCTTCAGTATTTACAGAAAGATATGATAATTACTCTACTTCATGTTTTGTGTTGCTTTCAGTTATATACTAGCTTATGATTTCGTGTACTTGTTAACCAGGACCTTTGACAACAAAAAGCCAGCTTCCTATTGCACTTATGTAATTTCTGTAAATTCAACATTCTTTTTTAATGATGTACCCTTTTGTGACGTTTTTGAAGTCCTAGCCCTTTCAGTCAAACTATTCAATTTCAATTTATTTTACGGACTTGAAAACAAAATAACAATTACGTTACATTTATATAAAACAATTGCTATCCTATGTATGTGATATTTAAAAAGCATCGTACATAAATGTGGTCTGTACAAAAGTATGACTGTCTTTTTGTCTATTTTTGTGTTGTCAAAAAAACGTTCTCACCAAACTACGATTCAATTATGCGTTTTATGATTTTTCATTAACTAGTGGCTGTAAGGGACAGGCTTTGCAGCACATGTTAAAAACACATTTAAAGAGCTTTCATGTTTATAATAATATCCCTAAAATGCAAGGTGAAATGGTGATATTCTTAGCAATAGCAAGGAATTAATGTTAAAATGTCAATGTTTATACTATACGGCGTGATGTGAACTTTTGCAACGATAGTAGATGATGTCTGAAAGTACGAAGCGTGTTCAACAAATGAGCTACACGACTTTCTTTCTAAAGGTTTGGAAGACGAACGTATTACCTATCATGAACATGTTGTCAATATGCTTATATGTGTCGTGTTCTGAGAAAACTGGGAAAAAATGCTTGTTCGTAAAGTGTCATCCGCACAGGCTAATCAGGGACGACACTTCCCGCCTAAATTGGAATTTTGTTTGGAAGAGACTTCATTTGAACGAAAAATGTCATACAAGCTGAAAGTGTCGTCCCTGATTAGCCTGTGCGGACTGCACAGGCTAAACTGGGATGACAATTTACGCGCAAGCATTTTACCCAGTTTTCTCAGAACACGACACATATTATGTCAATATAATGCCCGTATAACAAGCAATGCCACGTTTTAGGACTCGGTTCTATCTATCATGATCGCTTGGTAAAATGTCGTCTTATTCATGTACGTGCATATGAACTGGAGTTATATTGGCGGAAACGCCCTATTGTATTGCTTTTATCTGGTTGTTTTCTTATAGGAATGTATTTCTGACAATAGCTTACCCCGTATAATGTCACATTGTCATCTATAAATGTCACGTGTCATAGTTAAGAGTAGTGCAAACGTGTTGTTTAACTATATAACGACATTTGTCACAACCTGTGTAGATCTACTGTTAATTACCCTACTTACGTGACACGCCGTCTTATTAATTAATGTACATGCCTTCGATAGGATGTAAAATAATAAAATGGCAGATTT
Source organism: Dreissena rostriformis (assembly GCA_007657795.1). Lineage (NCBI taxonomy): Eukaryota > Metazoa > Mollusca > Bivalvia > Myida > Dreissenidae > Dreissena > Dreissena rostriformis. The sequence continues at coordinate 6,168 of VMBQ01010235.1, read as the reverse complement.
TACGTACGAATAATTTTCAAAGAAGACCTTTCATCGTATGTTGCTCTTTATTATAACACTTTCTTGTGTTAAATTTCCATGTATTATTGCTTAATTGTAATATGAGATGACGTTCAAACGTGACATATACAGATCAGGCTATACATTTTTATATAACCCAGTAACGCCTCGGTGGACATCCTCTATCAACATGGCAAGTGGACTTGCTGTCTATGTAATACCCTTGCCATTGAATGGGAGTCAGGGCAGCGATAACACTCGGTTCTGATGTTCATTACTATCTGTATTTATGTACCTATTAATAGTAAAGAAGAGTTTTACCAGTAGGAACGATGACTCAAATACGAACTTCGATATATATCTTGTATCTGCTAGCATATGCTTTATATCTGCTAAATCGGCTACATCTGTTTTTATTGTCTTTATGTTTACTATATCTTCAACATCTTCTAAATCTACTAACTTGCTTCACATATGTTAACGATACTCAAAGTTTTGAACACAAATTCTTAAAAAAGAAAATAATATTGAACAATAACCAGTAACATGCAGACGGTATAAACAATGTTCTGTTTCATTATTGACAATCTAATTTATTTATACATTGATAACATTCTAATGATGCATTACGGACGACAACGACACTGATTTTGGAATGTTAATTTCGTTGTCGTTTAAATTGATGAAGCACCCAGATCAAAAATGAAATAAACATTATGTGAAATGAGGGGGGGGGAAGCAAAAACATAACACACAATTCCCACATTCTATCTTAATCTAAATACTTAATTAGAACTATCAAAGCCTGTCTAGCAGTGGGATATTTTTGGCCGGAGTGGGGCAGACTATTTCATTTGGATTTAAAAGTATTTCACTTATATCATGGCGGTCAGTGTCAACGTACTTAATCTTTTCCTTGTTCAGCAGGTGTACCCGTATACTTGGTAGTAAGAAGACGAAATTGCAGACAAGTTTGGACCTGAATTGTACTCGTTCGATCTTCAAAAGGAGCAAACTGACTCGTATGTTGATAGCGTTCACAATGCTCTGCTGTGTAAGCTATATCAGCTTATCGAAACACTTAAATGAAAGTACACAACACTGATAACAATATTTAAGTTCTACTTTAAACTAACTGATTTATAGCGAGTTCTTGGTTATTAACACAGTTTTAATACGAATATATTACAGTATTATATTCATTAAAAGAAGTAAATATTGTTTGAACTTTACTTGTCAGTCGTTGGCTATCTTAAGGCGTTATTTGCCACCATACATGTGACATAACTATCGAATAAAGTTCACGCACTGGAACATATTTTAAGATGTATCTTTTATAAATAAATCTATTTTTATAACATTGTATTGAAATGCCGTACTAAACATCGCGCGATTAATTAAAAATAAATATTTTAATATATAAATAACCATACTGTAATTTGCCCATAGGCATTCACCAATGGAGTGCCTTACCTNCTACTTTGTTTACCCAAATCAGAACAATTGTTATCCTGACTACTTGTGGAAGAGGACCTTCTTGGCCCAGTCCTTAAGTTGTACCCTCTGTCATTGCTAGCAGCATTCTGATTGGTGGAATTCTCCACATCACCTTCATTTTCATTGGCTGAATCAGAGTCACTGGACTCACTAACTTCATGACCTTGACCTTGATTGTCCTGTGCTGGATTTTGACCTGCGTTGTTATGGTGATCCTGGTTGTTGTTGTTGGCATGCTGGTGCCCCTGCTGCCCCTGGTTGTTGTTGTTGTTGAGGCCCCCAGGGGGCTCCATGACATAGGCCCCGCCTATCGTGTTGTTCATAAGGGAGGTGGCCGCCCCCAGTCCTGTACCAGCTGATAGGCCTACCCTGTCAAACAAAAACAGGATTGAGTCTCATATTAAGTTATAAAATGCATTTTCTCCCATTTCATCAGTGTCAAAATAAAGTGTTTGTTTATTATACAGTCACTGTTCTTATTTCTTACATATTATTTATTCATAAGAAGTTTAAGCCATTACAGTAAAAAAGTAGTATTTTAATTGATTCATTTTGTTTGTGCTTCTTTTATAAGGATTTCAAATTTGTTCAAAAAATTGCGAAAAAATAGCCCTAGCTATTTTACATTGAAAAGGGTCATATATAATCTGGAGCTATAAGAACAGTAGAGAGAGGCCTAACCTGGAGCATCCTTTGGGTGGCTCCTTGAACATGTCTATGAGTGTGAGGTACTCCAGTGTGGGCAGGAAGGTGAGAAGTGTGACCAGCCTCTCACACTTCAGGCCATGACAGTCCCTCAGTGTGACCTCTGACACATGGTGGAACACCTGCTGACCTGAAGTTAAATTAGACTCTTTCTTGGAAAACTGCACAGGCTAATCTGGGAAGACACTTAACACACATGCATTTCCAAAAACAATATTATACTCACAGGTGAATATGTGAAATGAGGTTTTTATGATTATCAAGGTCATGGGCAGAAATATACGCCTGTTTTAAAAAATGGACCCAATGAACTTGATTTCCATTTTATGGCTAAAAAACATGCCTGGAACTATTGATAAAGATTCTGTGAAAAGTAAATGAATTAAAAGAGCTGAAGTGGAAAATTTTGCACATTTTGCATAAACAAAGGGCAATAACTCTTAATTGCCTGAAACGAATTTGTTTGTTATCGAACTTGGCCTTTTCATGTAAACAAACATTCCCAGAAAGTTGGATTCTTTGAAAACGTTAAGAGAATTTGGCATACAACAAAGGGCAATTATTCTTTAGTGAGAACTGCACAGGCTAATATGGGAAGACAATTCACAAACATTAAACTTAATGCACATGCATTAAGCCAACTTTTCCCAGAGCGCGACTCATATATAACAGCTACCTGGAGTGAACCAGAGTATGGGGTTGGAGAGCAGGGGACAGTGGCTGATCTCCAGGGCGTGGGTCCCTGGGAAGTTCTGTCCCACCATCTTCATGCCTGCGTCCGTGATCCAGGCCACTGTGTCAAGCTCCTCCTGGAAACCGGTCGCTGCTAGTCGGGCATTGGTCCACACATCTGAAGGAGGAACAATGTGCATGTTAACCCTTTACCACTCAGATACACACTTTGACGCATTTGTAGTCCCTTAGAAAATCAAATTAAAATTAAAACTTTTAGTACTAGATTCAAGTTTAAAATACTTACCTTTGGTACTAGATTCAAGTTTAAAAGACTTACGTTTGATACTAAATTCAAGTTTAAAAGACTTACATTTGGTACTAGATTCAAGTTAAAAAGACTTACCTTTGGTACTTAATTCAAGTTTTAAAGGCTTCATTCCCAAACCTAAGATACTGATGAGCAGCAAACATTATAAAACCTGAACAGACTGTGAGTTACTCGCAGCTTTTCTGTTTTTTTTTTGCTTGTTGCATATAGCTATTTTCGCTTTGCTTCTTGACCGGGAAAGAGTTAAGAAGGGATGAGATTGCCAGTTAATAAAAATCCCTGAAAATTTCGCCAGTGGCGTGACTGCAGGGCTTTCTTTCATTATTACAGAATGGCCGTGAACGGCCATTTCACGAACTAACAAGGCCACAAAAACGGCCAGTTTAACTGTGAAAATCGGACATTTTGTGCTCAAAGCTGTCAAAAACGGCCATTTCACAATTCAAAATTACGTTTCATTTTAGTGTAATTGCTTTCATTAGTGTACGTACAGTATGATTTGAGATAGTTAGCCTGTCTGAATGTTGGTGAACAGATGATTTGAATGAAAGTTGTCAGTTATTTATTGAAAGAAAAAAAGAGGGTCCAGACAATGAAATTATGATTTTAATGAATTATTTAAAAACAAAATATGTAAGATTGATGGAAGTATTTTACATGCTTTTACTGTACTTATTCTTAACAAAATGAATTTCACAATTTTTACAGGTTAGCAACTCGTTTTTTCACGATTTTCAGAAGTTCGTGACTCATTTTTTCACAATTTTGAAAAGTTCATGACTAATTTTTTTCACACTTTTAACAAGTTTGCGACTCATTTTTTCACAAAGTGAGGGGACGGGGCCACTTCAGAAAGGCAGGAAAAAAAGCCCTGGACTGGCCCCACATTCTTAAAGAGCTACAGGGATTAAACCATTTAAAGGGTAAACTTAAAGTTGAGATATTTTTTTTAAGTTGTTTTGTTGAAACTTTCAATAGGGAATTTTGGAAAAATATATACTTTTTGAGTATGGTCATAGGTCCAAAATTTATGACAAAACAAATAGTGTTAAGTTTTTCAAAAACATCAAAATGCAATCAAAATAGTAAATGTATTACAACATTTCAAAAAATATTGAAAATTAGAATGCATGTAGACTAAATGAATTCAAAATATATAATACACAGAAAACTAGAAATGGCGCGGCAGAGGCCGACGCGTATTCCCACACCGAATGTTTAACCAAGGTGTGCCCCAGGGTTGGTAATGGGGCCATGCATAGTCNTTGTGATCCGTATTGTTATTCAATTAAATGCAAAATTAGTCATTACTCAATGTCATTTAATGTTTTGTAATTACAAAACAACAACATACATGTTGAAATATTAAGCCATTACTTTTAAATACGATTCCCATAACTTAAAAACAAGAGCTATGTTTGTGAAACACAATGCTCCCTACTGCGCGTTGAAGCCGCACGGCAGCTATTTTAGAAACAAGGTTATATTTTGAATGTTAAGGCCACAGTGACTTTGACCTTTGACCTCAGACCATGTTTTATTGTAGATTTCAAGGAGATGCATGCACGTGTGAAGTTTAAAGAACATAGACCCAAGAGCTTTCATTTTATAAGCAAGGTTAAAGTTTTGGGACAGAGACACACATACAATGAATGACAGACAGACAGGCCAAAAACAAAATACCCCCTGATCATTCGATCTGGGGGCATAAAAATACAACTCATGTTATACCATGTTGCTTTGCACATGACATGGCCTACTAAACTGGGAGAGATGCTACCTGCAATCCATAAGAAACGTTCATTGTATATACATAGCAATTTAATGTCAATAGTACTATCTTATACACAATAAATTGCAGAAAATAGAAATAATGCATACACACCAGTCAAAGTTTAATATGATGTGCAAAACACGCGTTAACTATTTGTAGATTTACATACATCCTGTATGCCCAAATTACTAGTCAGCCAAATTATGCAGTTGTATAATGTGATTACAAGTTGCATTCACTTCAGATATTGCAATACAGAAACAGATATGTCCAACACAATCCTGCCAATGGTTATTAGAGTGACAACAGTAAAAGCTTTCACGAGCATTATATTTAATAATAAAGATACCATATCAGTTTAACTGAGATATAATTTATATACGTTTTTTTTATTATATACATGTAGATAATCTGACTCAAATAATGGGATTTTTAAATATAAAATATAAAGATACAGGAAAGGATTTCAGTATGAAATCCTTATTGGTATTCAACGGCTGGGAAAGCAGACAACTTTCATGTATTAAATATAATGAAAATATCTGTTATGTTCAAAGGGCTTGAGAAAACCCCGTTTTTATCTTTTCAAAACATGTTTTAAAAATGTATTTTAAATAAAATCAATGTTTCCACAGGTATTGTTTTTCATGATAAGACACAAAATAAATGATACATAACGGCCGCTTCAAAAATGAAACAGTTTTCAGAACAAATTGTTGTGGGGGGATATTTATATTAACATCAGAATCAGAAAATGTTTAAAATCCATTCCTCATGTGCACTGAGAGTTCATTCAAATTTAATTAATTCACCTTGACCTGACTGGCCCAAGTGCAATCCCAAGCTACGTTAAGTCGACATGTATGCTAGCTATGCACTAAATTACAACATAATAACTCAAAGCATGGTCAAGTGATTTACCGGAAACATTTTTTATATTTTTGGTCACAATAAACTTGACAGGCTCCGAATGCAATTCCTGTGAAGTTCTGCGTGAAAGCTACTTTTACACAAAATTGCAGCAAAATACATCAAAATTCCAAAAGTAGCCAACACATATATGTATATATTTTTATATTTTTATTTCTCTAGAATATTTCACCAACCACAAGGGCTCATATTATGGGAAATTTGCTGGACATTGTTTTACAAGCTTTGTCCAAGATCCAACAGACATTCCTTGAGACAA
>VMBQ01010234.1:6750-27308 GCA_007657795.1 Dreissena rostriformis | reverse complement strand
TCGCGTCGCACGACGCTTTATCTGTTGGACGGCCCCTTAAATTTAAAGTATTAAATGTGATTTTTAGTTTTTTGACGCAAAAAATAATGTTTTGGGAATTTGCCTGATATTCTGCCCGCATGATCGGAGTACAATTCTTTATTTTCACATTTTCGGTATTTCAGGAACCATTGATGTGCACTTAAACTTAAGGTGTCCAACATGATGCGATCATCTGTCAACTATGACATTGCACATAATGAAACTGATGTAATTGAAAGGAAGAAACAGCATCGAAAAAGACCTCATGTTGATGTATCAAAGAACAGTGAAAAAACATTAGACAAGAAGAAATCATCCAAAACCACTAGTGCAACTTTCACACGATTTACTGCTCCTAGCTCCTCAGATTCAAACAGCCAGACAGAGACACTACCAAGTGTAAAACAAAGTAAAAGCAAGCAACAAAAAATTGACAATAGTGTTAAGAACAGGGAACAGTTATCGAGATGTGTACCTTCAGTTGATAAAATGGAACAAACTCACATTAAACAAATGCCACATGTAGAAGATTTAAGTGAGGTTGCTGTAGGAGATAGTGATAAAGATGATGATGATGATGATGAAACAACAAGTGATCACAGTGAAATAAGTGATGATGGTAAGAGAGAAGAGGAATCAGAACCACCAGAAGGTGATGAAATGGTAATATACTAGTATTAGAATCTAAATCTAAATACAATGTTTAACTTTAAGGGTTGGCATGGAAATAAACATTTAATGTCTTGTTACCAGATTTTCATTTGTTTTTTAAATGTCATATAATGTTTTTAGTACTATTTATGAAGAAAACTAAAGTCTATGATATTTGGAAAAGTATAAAATAATAAATAATAAGTAAAGGGGCCATAGCTTTTTTCCTCTTATTAAAAGGAGCTGTATATAGGCCCCTTATCTCCTGGTGAAGGCTCCTTGAAAATTTCTTTAAAATGAGGCAGTTTTCCTTAAATTTCAAGTTTATTTTTTTTTTTTAATCTTCCTCGATCTGTCTGAATTTTGTCAGAATATTATTTCTAACATAGAAAGCTGGGCCTTTTCCCCAAATCGAGGCAAAAAGCCCAAAATGCAATAAAAAAAGGTTGATGAAAAAAATGAACCTATCCAGAATCTTCCAAAGAAAAAACAACTCCCTACCACTGGACTTTTCAGACTTATAAAAATAACAGTATATCTTTAATTCTTTGTGAGAAATATGAGTTTTTTTTTCTCCAAACTATGGATGGAGTGAGTAACAAACGCTTTATCATTTTACCGATTTCGATAGATGTCTATTCATAAACAAACAGATGTATATTTTACATTTTATTTTAGGACTGCTATTTGAACTTATTTTGCTTGTTGAATATAAAGAATAAATTATTTTCCATGTATTTGTCAAACTTTAAAGTGTATAACAAAAATCTTTCCATGTGTAGACCTGATTTCACCAACGAGTTGTAATATTATAGTTTTATATAGTTCATTTGTAATTAAAACTGAACTGCCCAACAACCGAATTTACTTTGAGCTCACCTGAGCACAACGTGCTCATGGTGAGCTTTTGGGATCGCCTTTTGTCCGTTGTGCGTCCGTCGTTTGTCGTCAACATTTTGCCTTGTGAACACTCTAGAGGCCACATTTCTTGACCGATCTTCATGAAACTTGGACTGAACATTTTTCCCAATGATACGTCGACCGAGTTCGAAACTGGGTCATGCTGGGTCAAAAACTAGGTCACTAGGTCAAAAAAAAAGAAAAACCTTGTGAACACTGTAGAAGTTGCATTTGATGCCCAATCTTCATGTTACTTTGTCAAAATGTTTGTCTGAATGATATGTTGGTTGAGTTCAAAAATGGTTCCGGTCCGTTGAAAAACATGGCCGCCAGGGGACGGGGCAGTTTTCCTTATATGGCTATAGAGAAACCTTGTGAAAACTCTAGAAGTCACATTTTTTGCCTAATCCTCATGAAACTTGGTCATAACATGTGTCCTAATGATATCTTGGACAAGTTCGAAAATGGTTCCGGTTGGTTGAAAAACATGGCTGCCAGGGGGTGTGGCAGTTTTCCTTACATGGCTAGAGTAAAACCTTGTGAACACTCTTGAGGCCACATTTATTGTCCAATCTTCATGAAACTTGGTCAAACATGTGTCCCAATGATATCTTGGACGAGTTTGAAAATGGTTCCGGTTGGTTGAAAAACTAGGCTGCCAGGGGACGTGGCAGTTTTCCATATATGGCTATAGTAAAGCCTTGATAACACTCTACGAGTCACATTTATTGTGCAATCTTAATGAAACTGGGTCAGAATATTTTGCCCAATAACATCTCAGCTGAGTTCGAAAATTGGTCCAGTCCTTTGAAAAACATGGCCACCAGGGGGCGGGGCAGTTTTCCTTATATGGCTGTAGTGAAACCTTGTTAACACTCTAGAAGTCACATTTACATGTATATATCAATCTACATGAAACTTTATGTTTCATAAATTACTTTTATTATTATGAACTCCACCTTCTCAGAATAGTTTAGTTCCCATGGGTCTCAGGTGAGCGCCTAAGGGCCCATGGCCCTCTTGTTTATTTAATGATGATAGTTAAAACTAATAATATTCTTTTGTCAGAATATTATCATAATATTTTACATTTGAGTCTCAGTTGAAAAGACTTATCAAAATGAACCATGACCTCCATGCATTAACTATTGCTTAACTTTTTGACTTTTTTGGTTTTGGAAAAAAAAATCACTTCACATTTCAAATTATATTTTATTTTCATCTTTTCAGACAAGACTTAAAAGAGGTTAGTATTTTACTTTTTATTAGAAACAAATAATATGCATAATCATGTTGTATATATGTTTTTTTATTGCATTTTTTAATGGCTACTTCAAATCATTTCTTTCAAAGTTATCTTTATAGTTGTATTGTATTTGGTTCAAAACATGGTATAGTGGTCTTCTTCCAGATTTATCCGAATCTGGACTATATGGTCAATATTTGTCACGTCTTGCTGGCAACATTGCATGTAACTTCTTTTCCGTAATGCAAAGTGAAAACATAAAAAAAAATCTTCCAGCTCAGATCCTTCAAGTATAACAACGTATATTTGGGTGAGTGATTTAGGGTCATCATGGCCTATGTTCTATTATAGAAGTGTATACGTTTTTGTGATAAGAGTAACTTGGGCCTGAACAATTATTTGACAGATTATTTTCCCTAAACTTTGGAGCAAGCGAATTAAGAATAAAAATATGTTTATTCCTTTTTTTTTTATAAGCAGAGGCGAGTATTTGTTAAACATTTCTACCAAACAAATTCTTCTACCAGTTTGTACTAATAACTGTTAAACAAACAATAAAACAGTCAATCTGGTAAAATATGTATTTTTAACCGAAATGAACAGAAAAACAACAACTCTGGTGTAAAGAGATTGCATGCAGTGTAAAGAAACTTGCAGGGGCAATACAATTTTTATGCCCCTGGTAGGGTGGCATATAGCAGTTGAACTGTCAGTCCGTCCGTCCGAAAACTTTAACGTTGGCCATAACTTTTGCAATACATGTACATGTATTGAAGATAGCAACTTGATATTTGGCATGCATGTTTATCTCATGGAGCTGCACATTTTGAGTGGTGAAATGTCAAGGTCATGCTTCAAGGTCAAAAGTAAAAAAATACTATCCAAGGGAAGTAATAAGCTTTAAAAGGGAGATAATTTCTAAACCTGCCAAATGATATATTGAAATTTTATTTCAAAGCGGCGCAATAGGGGGCATTTTGTTTCTGACCAGTGATTTTTTTCCTTCTTTATTATATACCGGTAAACGGCACTTTCTCAATTACGAAAAAACTATAAATTTCCCAGTTGCTGTCCAAAAAATTCCCAATTTAAGTTTTTTTGTTTTTTTTTTGAAAATGCAGCATTTAGTTAGTTTCCCTATGCAGCTCTATGGCTTGAACCTAGGTAAATATAATATTGACAACTTGTAAACACTTAGTTATCAATTTTAAAGTATTTGGGAGCAAAAAATCAAATACATTAATTTTCCAATTTGAGGTTTTCACGACTCGATTTTTCCCAATTTTGAGATATTCACAACTCAATTTTTCCCAAGTGGACTGGTACGGGTACTTTTCCCAATAGGACAAAAAAATTCGCTGCTGACAAACACATCTCTTGTTTATTTCATTTTACAAATTTTAGGTGCTTTATATCCAACGTTTATCTTATTATTTTGTTGTGGCCTTGTCGTGTTATAAAAAGAAAAATGTGTATGATTTACACATAAATATATATGTCTATTTCAGAACTTTCCAGTATACCCTTAGAGGACTTAATGAAAATAAAGGATAAACTTGGCCTTAAAACGTACGTATGGTCTCAAAAGAATAACTTAGGGTAACATTTTCTATGTGCTTCAGTGACTATATTTACATGACTCTTGCTACATGAAAATGAATGTGTTTTTTTGTAAAGTTAATAGCAATCGTTTGTTATTATTTGGCAGCTCTTGAACTTTGTTTTTCCATTACTGATATAATGTCATGATTCGTTTGTATGTGTTTTTTAAAACTGCTCCCGTTATGGCCATTTAAGTGCTTAGCTGCCAAAAACATGTGCTTTTGACCAGGTAATTGGTACACAAACAAAAACATAATCCACATGGTACACAATAAAAAACATAATCCACAATATTTTTTCATTGACATGTTTTCTGCAATATGATGACTTTTATCCTGTCCATGCTTTAAACGTTTCAATAATTGTCATTAAATTTTCTGGTTTTAGGTTCAACAAGATTATGCATGGAGAAAACTTTGAGGAAAAGAATCGTGTATTCAGGAGGGAAAACAAGAACAGGTAAATTACTTATAAAAATTTACAGTCTATATACCCCCGGTACTTATTTACCTAATAGTATTCTTAAAAATTATTGTAATCTTTGTAAAACTATACATGTAATACTAGATAAATTTCTTTAAAAGAAAATATTTTTTTTGTAAACATGATGATTGTGTATGCCCCGAAAGGGAGAAACATTGTTTCTGTGTCTGCACTATTTGGTTTCTGCTCGATAACTCAACCAGTTTTCATCTGATTATCACCAAACTTTTCAAAAAATGCCTATGATTAGAAACTGGAAGCCAAGTTCAATAACCAGCCAAATCTCACGAGGAACTTTGGAGTTATTGCCCTTGAACTGTTGCCTTTTATTTATTTTTATCCCCACGCTTTTTGAAAAGTGTGGGGATATTGTGGTTATCTCCGCCGTCCGTCCGTCTTTCTGTCTGTCCTGGCAACTATCTCCTCCTACACTATAAGCACTAGAACCTTGAAACTTACACACATGGTAGCTAGGGGGCATATGTGCGACCCTGCACTATTTGGAATTTTGATCTGACCCCTGGGTCAAAAGTGATGGGGGTTGGGGTGGGGCCGGGTCAGAGATTTTCATGCATTTTTTAATGTTATTTTACATTAACTTCTTCATTTCTACACCGATTTACTTCAAATTGATACTGAACATCTCTTATGACAATACGGTCAATCTCAACTATGCATGGCCCCATTACCAACCCTGGGGCGCCTCGCCCAAATAGACCACGCCCACCCAAAAATGGCCATAAATGATCTTGTCCTGGCCATAACTATGTCGTTCATCGTGGGATTTTAAAATCATTTGGCACATTTGTTCCCCATCATTGGACGGTGTGTCACGCGAAATAATTACGTCGATATCTCCAAGGTCAAGGTCACACTTGGAGTTCAAAAGTCAAATATGTCCATAAATGAGCTTGTCCGGGTCATTACAATGTCATTCATTGTCATATATTTATGCCCCCGGAAGAGTGGCATATAGCATTTGAACTGTCTGTCTGTCCATCCGTCCGTCCGAAAACTTTTACATTGGCCATAACTTTTGCAATATTGAAGATAGCAACTTGATATTTGGCATGCATGTGTATCTCATGGAGCTGCACATTTTGAGTGGTGAAAGGTCAAGGTCATCCTTCAAGGTCAAAGTTAAAAAAACAAAGTATGTAAAGGGAAGTAACAAGCTTTAAAGGGAGATAATTTCTATTTATCATTTTGCAGGTACAGATCATTTTCACAAGGGAAGTAATATAAAAGTATTTTCTCTTGTGAAAATGATCTGTACCTGCCAATTGATATAATCCAAAGTGATATAATAATTTCTTGATTATGGGGAATTGAAAATATGCATGACTTTGAAATTTAACTGGATGACATTACTAACAACATGCGGCGTGGGGATACGCGTCGGCCGAGGCCGCGCCATTTCTAGTTGTACTTAAATGTTGTCTTGAGCATATCATGAAAATTGAAAGAGGTATCAAATTGGAAATTTATTATCAGTAGGTAGTTCTCATTTTAGAAATGTGCATTACATAAGAACCATAACTCTTGCTCCCCTATTTTAGAGTTTGTATCATTTGTTAATGTTTTTACTTAAATGTTGTCCAAAGAATTTCTTGAATACTAAAATATGTACCAACTTAACTTAAAAGGTAGGTAGAATGGATGTGCAGTGCACAAGAACTTCAACTATTGCTTCCATATTTTTAGAGTTATTGCTCTTTATAATTTTTTAATTTTTTACTCTTGCATTTTATTTCCATTGTTTCTGTGCTATTATTATACCCCAGGAAACAAAGTTTGCAAAGGATATATATATTCAAAATACTCTTGTCAGTCGGTTGGTCAGTCTGCTTACAAATTTAATAAGACTGTGAAGCTACAGTTACTTTTTTCACATTTGTCAAGCCAATATATTGAACTGGAAGCATGCCATCACTTTAACCCTTTGCATGCTGGGAAATTTGTCGTCTGCTAAAATGTTGTCTGCTAAATTTCTAAAATTAGCATTTTCTTCGATTTTTTTCCAAAAAATACTATCAGAATTGCAAACAGTTTGGATCCTGATGAGACGCCACGTTTTGTGGCGTCTCATCTGGATCCAAACTGTTTGCAAAAACCTTCAAAATCCGGTTCCAGCACTCAAAGGGTTAAAGTGTAGGTGTGCATAACAATTTTCATTCCCAGTAATCCACATATTTTCCCAGTTATTAGCCTTTGAACATTACATGTAGCTGACAAAGTGGTGCTGGGATATTAGTCACGTGTGTGACATAGCTCTAGTTTTCATTACTGTATTTAAGACCGATGGAGGTTTCGTCCAAGAAACGGATGTCGCTTCTGCGTCATCATCATGCTCCAAAGGAGAAAGTATGTATATTTAAAAGGTGAAATGCCCTACATTAAGCTGTTCTAAGCTTAATGCCATTATCACTTTTGAAAGGGACTGTGCACCTGAAAAGAATAAACTTTAAGATTAAATTAATGTCTAGTCATTGACAAAGGGAATGTTTTTCTCAAAACTGTTAAGTCATACACTAATATGTTAAAAAAATCTCTTGATTTTGTGAAAAATAAATCATAATTTGTTTTCTTTAAGACAACTATTTCTTTGCAATATTATTGTCATATTTTTGTATTTTGTTTTTGCTTATAAAGACAGTTATTATAGAATCAGATTTAAAAGTAAACCCTTTAAAGTGATATGTTTATGGTTAACCACTCTAAAACAGGGAAAATGTATGGCAGATGGTCGATAAACATCCGTTCTTAATGAGGAATCTTTTTTTAACCGTACGTAATTTACCATTGGTGGTACATCTATATCATTTCCCGCCACATATGGCCAGTTGCATTTCTTTGCTTTAATGCCCATGTTGACATATTTTTTGTCACATCCACAGATCCGACGAGACCCTAGATTTGATGACCTGTCCGGAGAGTTCAAGGAAGACCATTTCTCAAGGAACTTTTCCTTCTTAGCGGAGGTGAAGGCCAAGGAGAAACTGGTGAGCCTATTATTGTATTGGCGAAAAGCCCCATTTACACTCAAAATCAATGAATATTTCGTAAAATATTTCGTAAAATAAAGTTAACCCATAAAAATCAGTGTTCTTTATAGCAAATATTTATGTAATATTTCTTCCTGTTTCACTATAAATGAAACAAAGAAATCAGTGTTATATATAAATAGTGAATTATATACAACACAATGAAATACTTTATAAAAACAAATTAGCTAAAAGTTTGAATAAATACAAATCCCATGAATATAAACGTGTAATGAATTAGTAGCAATGCCAAAAAGTGACAGCAGTCAGCCCTTAAATACTATTAACACACATGATTTCGAAATCAAATGTTGATTAATAAAGCCAACAAACCTGACCCATAACAAGTCTGCTCCAAAAATATATAGTCAGAGCCTGCACAAGCTAATCTGGGACGACACTTTACGCACATGCATTAAATCCCATTTTGCCAGAGTGAGGCTCAATTCGTTGTACATTATTGTGCGTTGCAGCTCATAAAGAAGAAACTAAAGAAGACAAAGAATGAGGAGAAGAAGATGGAGCTTACCAAACTTTACAAGAAAATGGTAAAATACATGTCATTTTTGTTTTCTATGTATTGTTTGCAAGATTTCTATAAAAGTTTTCACTAAAAAAACATGTAAATCTCAAACTTCTTCTCAAATAAATACTTAATTCTGAGTGATGCATTTTCTGGTTCTACTTTCATGGTGAGCTTTTTAACCATCTTTTGTCCGTCGTCTGGTCAAAACTAAATTCACAATTATTTATCTTTATGAAACTTGGTCAGAAGATGCACTGCTCTGTTAAAAAAAAGGCCAAAGGAAATGGCAGTTTAGTTTTTTCAATTTTGTCTACAGTTTTATCTATCAACAGAAGTTTTTTTTTTGCAATTTCTAGCGTTTATTCACCTCCATATACATTACACTTTTCAACAGAAGTTGCTGTGTCTTCTTTCTGAAGATGATTACAACTATTAAATGATAGCTATGATTGTTTGATGTTGAAGTTGTATTATAATTATTAGTTTTTTTTTGTTCTTTTAATATCTATTTCTAGTTGAACGATGGTTTCAGTCCATGTAAAATATTGCTGCCAGTTGGTGGGTCATTTTTTTCCTTTTGTGACTTCATTGAAAAACTGTGCACAAACAAGAAATCATTTTTTACCAAATAAACACGTCTTGCTGTAAACATTTGGTCTAAACATCATACATTTTGTGGACTTTAAAAATGGTCTGTCAAAATACCTTGCTGTGAGCAGGTTATGCAGTTTTCCTGGTATTACATGATGAAAAGTAATATGTGTAACAGACTTTTATTTCATGTTTTCAAAATGATTAACCAGGAATCTTCTATGCTTTATTTTCAAACTTGGTGAGAACATTTGTTCCAATAATGACTAGGCCCCTCATAAAATCTGTGTCATAATGGGTTAAAAGTTTTGTAAGAAGTCACAATAATAACACAAGTATTACAATGGCATATCAAATCAGTTAAGTTCTGTTTGGTCTCAGGTGAGCGCACGGGGGCATTTGGCTAATCTCCCCTATACCACCATCTTCCGGTTTCTCTCTTGAAAAAACGTCCTGTAGAACGCTTCATCTATATTTGTAAAATATAGGAATATTTACATGCCAAGGGTTTGTATAGACAAAGAACACAATTTTCAATGTTAAAAAACTACATCAATAAACAACTTGAAAACTAGCTCTGAAACAGTTACAAATAATTAGCATTTTAAAAGCAGAAAGTTCTTATTTCATTATACATGTATAACCCAAATTGATGAATATTTTTAATTTCATAATTAGCTCACCTGAACAAAACATAAGCTCACCTGAGCACAACGAGCTTTTGTGATCGCCATTTGTCCGTCCTGTGTCACCAATATTTGCATTGTTCACATTCTAGAGGCCACAATTATTGTCCAATCTTCATGAAACTTGATCAGACGATTTGTCCCAATGATATCTTTGATGAGTTTGAATATGGTTCCGGTCTTTTAAAAAAAGTTTTTACGCCCCTGGAAGGGAGGCATATAGCAGTTAAACTGTCCGTCTGTCTGTCTGTGCATCCGTCCGAAAACTTTAACATTGGCCATAACTTTTGCAATATTGAAGATAGCAACTTGATATTTGGCATGCATGTGTATCTCATGGAGCTGCACATTTTAAGTGGTGAAAGGTCAAGGTCATCCTTCAAGGTGAAAGGTCAAAAAACAAAATCCGAGGGAAGTAACAAGCTTTAAAGGGAGATAATTTCTTTACCTGCCGAATTATAAATAGAAATTTTATTTCAATGTGGCGCAGTAGGGGGCATTGTGTTTTTGACAAACACATCTCTTGTTCCAAATATATCAGACCCAGCGTGAGCAGACAGAAGAGAAGCAGAAGAAACGAACGGAGCTGGAGCACACCTGGAAAGCCAAGGAGAAACAGCTTGTACAGGAGGGGAAGACACCATATTTCCTCAAGAAATGTGAGTACTCTGGTCTTTACTGTAAGGAATAGTGATGTATGTCCTCAAGAAATGTAAGAACTGTGAGCTTTTTGGAAGGGGAAATAGTTGAATATACTCAAGAAATGTGAGTACTTATGGCTTTAAGGTAAAGAAAAGTGATGTATTTTATCAAGAAATTTGAGAACTCATTACTTTTAAGTAAGAACAAGTGCTATATTTCCTCAAGAAATGTGAGTACTGTGGGCTTTTAAGTGGGGGAAAGTTATGCATTTTCTCAAGAATTGTAGGTTCATAAATTACTGTAAGCTTTTTGGAAAGGTTAATAGTTGTATATATTCAAGAAATGTAAGAATTGTGAGCCTTTCTATAGGTGGGAGGTGCATTTATTTACTAAAGAAATGTAATTACTGTGAGCTTTTCGAAAGGGGAAAGTGTTATATTTACTGAAGAAAGTATTGTGGTCTTTCCAGTAAAAAAGGGCCATAATTCCCCCAAAATGTAACAACTTGGAGCTTTTAAATAGGAGAAAGCACTGTATTTTCACAGACAAATTATATATCAAGGAATTAAGATTTTTAAGCAAAATGGACTTAGTGTAAAAATGACATTGACTTGATCTGAATAAATGAAAGTGCAGTGTGTTTTATTTTAACAAGGGACACTTGGATCCCAATGTCATTTAAATTATTTAAATCCTCCATCAACACTCTAATTAATTAAAAAATACAACTACAATCTCGTCTTTTAAGGCAGATATTTATCAACTACCAATGTTATATTTGTGAAACTTTTCTGTGTATGCCTTTTGTGGGATTCAAAGTTTACTTCACTACTGTCTTGTTATCGATAGAGCGTATAATAGAACTTCAAGTACATTTCATTCACAAAGATTTTCCTACTAGTACTGATTTTTCCACCTTAAAATCGTCCCAGGGACAACTTTTTATAATTATAAAAAAAAAAAAGTTATTGAGCGTTTATAAAAACATGTTATATATGTTAATCATCCATTAAGTAAATACCTATGAAATCTTAATGTTATGAAAATATGGTACTGTATAAAACGTCAATATGCTCCTTTACATTGTTTGCCCTTTTCCAATGTTAACAATCTCTTGCTTTATTTTTGTCTAATAAGTTGAAATGCAGTTTCTTCGAAATTCGAAACGTATCTTACATCAAATTTTCCCCTTTTTTTGAAGAAATTCCGGAAACTTTTTTATTATTCTATGATGTGTGTTGTAACTTATAAATGAGCCTTGTTCTGAGAAAACTTGGCTTAATTAATGTGTGTCAAGTGTCATCCCAGATTAGCCTGTGCAGTCCGCACAGGCTAATCAGGGATTAAACTTTCTGCCTAGACTTGATTTGCGTTTAGAAGAGACCACCTTTAAACAAAAAACTCAATAATAGTGAACACTTTACGCACATACATGAAGTCCAGTTTTCCCAGAACAAGGCTCAGATATCTGTTTGTTTTCTTTGCAGCTGATAAGAAGAAACTTGAGTTGGCTGAGAAGTATAAGGAGCTTCAGAAGTCGGGCGGGGTGGACGCATACCTGATGAAGAAACGCAAGAAGAACGCGCAGAAGATGAAGAAAAAACTGCCAGGCAGACATGAACGATTCTGATAGGGCGCGCTTGGTGGTGGAGTTGAGAATAATATCTTTTTGTGTACCATCATACTTGTATGTAAAATTATTGTGTGGGGATGATGAATAAAGAGTGAAATGTTACATTTTATTATCTAAAATTCGTTGTTAGTGTTAAAGGAATTACATGTTAATGTCATTATATCCCCT
This sequence comes from Dreissena rostriformis, assembly GCA_007657795.1. Classification (NCBI taxonomy): domain Eukaryota; kingdom Metazoa; phylum Mollusca; class Bivalvia; order Myida; family Dreissenidae; genus Dreissena; species Dreissena rostriformis. The sequence goes on along the minus strand of VMBQ01010234.1, from coordinate 15,115 downwards.
TTGAAAGAATTGGACCAAACATTGCTTTGCACCTTCCCATCCGTCACTCGCTTGGTTTGTCAGTCTTAAGATCATTTTATTTCTATATGATGATTTCTATATGATTTCAAGACAAATGCTTTGACCTACAGTCATGCAAATTGGTTTGATTGTGAGGGAAGGATGAGACCTATCAATTTTCAAGACAAAAGTAAAGGCTTTTAGCATGAATATTGTTTCAGCATGATATCTTGAGAACGCTTTTACTTGTTATCCTGGAAATTGATTGAATGGTTACTTGGGAGGTAAGGAAGATGCCAATCGCTGTTGGGGTCAAAGGTCAAGGTCAATAAACTAAACATGTACTTATAATCTGTTTTTGCACCATATCTTGAGAACGCTGACACCTATGATCATGCTAATTGGTATGAGGGTTACTTGGGAGGCAAGGAAGACCCCTAATGAGTTAGAGGTCAACAGGTTAAGGTCACAAGGGCTTCTAGCACAAAACCCTTTAACCTAATATCATCTTTGTTTTTATTCTGGTTTCTTTGGATAAAAGGGAGATGTCTATTGATATTCAAGTCAAAGGTGTCGTTCACTGGGGCTTTAAACATGAAATATCAGTGCTCCAGCAAGGCCTAAATGGAAGGGCATGCGGCCCTGCCCTTTCCTTTCCAGGCCCCACCCTACCCTTTTATTAAAAAAAACATTTTTTTGAGACCTATTATAAGTTATACATGTAAATCTCTTCTTACATTGTCATTAATTTTATTCCTCATTGTAGACATTTTTTTTTGCATGGTTTAATTGAAATAATATATTATAACAATTATTAATAATATAAAAATTAATATGCAACAGGGAGCATTCCGGATACGACCGCGCGCTCTAAAGTGCCCTTTTGACAATATACAGCGCGCGAAAGTGCCCTTTTGACGATATACCATGGGCGAAAGTGCCCTTTTGCCAAAATAGCCCCCCTGCCCTTTTCAAATCCTAGCTGGAGCACTTTCAGCTCTATAAGTTGAAACCTTATTAGATGTAATATTGAAAATACTTTTATTCTCAATATTGAAGCATTTGTTAGCAAAACAACAACAACACCAATGTCCATATTTTAGTCCAAAATGCTGCGATTTTTCCCAATCAAAAGGGACCTGCCCATTCCCAAAGTGGTGAAAAAAAAACACTGCATGTAAACCATGCCTTTACCTTTTAACTTCTGTGACATTATTGTGCAGGCAACATAATATCTACACTTGTTGATAATTAATGGTAATATACTTAAAATGAATAGTAAAAATGCCAATTGTTTTTGTATAGAAAACTTTTATAAAGTTTTAACAAACAAGTGTCCACATTTTAGAATTCAAATAGGAATGAATTACACCTTTTAATATACCTCTGTATCATACCCCAGCATATTAGTGTGCCTGTCTTACTGATTATAATAAGAACTATCTACTATGTTTAGGCCTGAAGTTATACGCAGATATTCTATTGAAAATGTATTACTCTATATTTGATACACACTTATTTATATTTCATAGCAACGAAATGAAATATAAAACATGACAGAAAGTGGGAATAACAGGCAAAACCAAATCCTCAACTGATCAACAGCATAAAAAACAGTCTTTTGATCAACCATTGCTTTTTACTAACCAATGTTGACAGGTTGCTGCAAAAGGCTGAAGTGTAAAAATGTTGTCATTCTTCATTAAAGCATAAGGTGTGGTTTTCTAAAATAACAATTACTGCTTTAAACGTAAAACACTGCACAATTGTATGGGTAAAATGAAATGGTCAAAGGCAAAAACATTCTAGCAAGGCCTGCATGATCAATTACCCAATTTCTTCAGCCACATTGATATGATACCAACCAAATATATAAACATTATAGCTTTATTTCATTGCTTTTAAGCACACATTTGCACTGTTTGATATATCTATGTGTTTATAATGTTGCATTAAAAATTGATAGAGTAAGATTATGCAATAAATGGAATTTAAGGTGAGCATTCTATGATAAGAAGAAGTTTATCATGCTTGGCACAAAACATATAAGCACTTGGCAAGCCATGTATATGTTGGTTGCTAAGCCTCATATGACTGCATCTATATATAAATCTCACCTTATATTCTATCTATATATGAACATGTATTTAAAGACATACATGTGATTCTATGTCAAATAGTTGATGAGAATTAAATAGTCCTCACATTGTAAAAGCCCATTACAATGAAATACAATATTACTACACCATAAAATTAATAATACTGACTAATACTGACACGAGCCTTATGCGATTAATAAGTACATGTATGTGAAAGACATTAGGTTTGTTTTGATATGTGTTTTTAAATTTCAATGATATACGGTTGATATGCCCTTTTCAACTATGTTAATCCATTTTAAAGTAATGGATAATGATATTATGAAACTGATGGTTTTACAACATGGGGCGTGAAAATGTGTCTTAAATGCAAAGCACATGAAATGGATACATGTGTAGTAGGCTTTGATGACACATTGAAAGGACTGATCTCAAATTGTGGTATTAAAATGTGACCCATTTGACTTCAGAGTATATTATTTCTGCAGACCTGAAAAAGATATGCTGTGGGACAATGTTTTTGTCATATATATATATGTAGAAGATCGCTGAAATGATGAATAGGGAATCAGGTGATTTTTTTTTTTTAGATACCTAGTCATTTTATACATTCTTATTATGGAAATAAAATAAGCTTCCCAAAGACTTTCCACACACTTCAATTTAATACTGCATACTGTGTATCAACTGAAAAAAGGTTCATGAGAACATGAACTGTTAATGAACAATTGTCCAAGTTAATGAGCTAGTCATGTACTCCGAAATGGTTTATGAATAGTTCATGTACTCCATATGAACTAAACACAAAATGTTCGTGAGCGTCTTGTTCTTACTAATGAGCTGTTCATGAATGTGTAGTTCATGGGGTATTTAATGGATGTTGTATGAAGGTTAGTCTGATTTTAAATAAATGTACGCGTCTGTGTGTAACATAAAACTAAAAATAGGGAAGCAAGAGTAAAGGTTTATGTATACTGCACACCCAACTATCTATATACCTTTCTTTCAAGTTGAAACATGCTCTACACATTTTTTTTTTTTTAGACATATTATTATCCCCCGCCAAAGGCGGAGGGATATTGTTTTGGCGTTGTCCGTCAGTCCTTCCGTCCGTCCGGCACTTTTGTGTCCTGAGCCATATCTTGGAAGTGCTTTGGCGGATTTCATTAAAACTTGGTATGAGTATATATATGGATGAGAGGATGATGCACACCGAATGGCATTTAAACCATCAATTAATAACCGAGTTATGGCCCTTTGAATCTTGAAAAAATGCTTTTTTCTGGGACAAAGCTCTAAATTGGCGGGGGATATCAATTCAACGAATTTGCTTGTTATTTATAAATCTCTTCTAACATTGTCATTGATTTTATTCCTCATTGTATACATTTTATTTGCATGGTTTAATGGAAATAATATATAATAACAATTATTCATCATATAAAAATTAATATGCAACAGGGAGCATTCCGGAGGTTTAAGATACACCAAGCTCTTGCTGAGGTTTAAGACGTAACAAGCTCTGGCTGAGGTTTAGCACACACTGCTCTGGCTGAGGTTTTAGACATAATAAGCTCCGGCTAAGGTTTAAGAAACAATAAGCTATTCCTGAGGTTTAAGATACACTAAGCTCTGACTGAGGTTTAAGATACAATAAGCTCTGGCTGAGGTTTAAGATACACTTAGCTCTGATGTAGGTTTAAGACACAGGCTGAGGTTTAAGACATTACAAGCTCTGGCTGAGGTTTAAGACATAATAAGCTCTGGCTGACGTTTAGCACACACTGCTCTGGCTGAGATTTAAGACACAATAAGCTCGGCTGAGGTTTAAGACATAATGAGCTCTTGCTGAGGTTTAAGACACAATACGCTCTGGCTGAGGTTAAAGACACAATAAGCTCTGGATGAGGTTAAAGATACAATAAGCTCCTGAGGTTTAAGATACACTAAGTTCTTACTGAGGTTTAAGACACACTCAGCACTGGCTGAGGTTTAAGGCTCAATAAGCACTGCTGAGGTTTAAAACACACTAAGCCCTGGCTGAGGTTAAAAACACAATAAGCTCTTACTTAGGTTTAAAACACAATACGCTTTGGCTGAGGTTTAAGACACAATAAGCTCTTGCTGAGGATTACAACACAATAAGCTTTAGCTGAGATTAAAGACACAATACGCTTTGGCTTAGGTTTAACACACAATAAGCTATGTCTGAGGATTAAGACACGATACGCTCTGGCTGAGGTTCAAGAAACACTAAGCTCTGGCTGAGGTTTAAGACATAATACGCTCTGGCTGAGGTTCAAGACACCTCTGGCTGGGTTTAAATCACCATAAGCTCTGGCTTAGGTTTAAGACACAGTAAGCTCTAGCTGATGTTTAAGGCACAATACGCTCTGGCTGAGGTTTAAAACACAAAAAGCTCATACCGAGGTTTAAGACACTTAGCTCTGGCTGAAGTTTAAAACATAATAAGCTCTGACCGAGGGTTAAGACACAATACGCTCTGGCTGAGGTTTAAAACACCATAAGCTCTGGCTGAGGTTTAAAACACAATAAGCTTTTACTGAGGTTTAAAACACAATAAGATCTTACTGAGGTTTACGACACAAAAAGCTCTTACTGAGGTTTAAGACACACTATGCTCTGGCTGAGGTTTAAGACACACTAAGCTCTTACTGAGGTTTAAGACACAATAAGCTCTTATTTAGGTTTTAGACACAATAAGCTCTTACTGAGGTTAAAGACACAAAATGCTCTTACTGAGGGTTAAGAAACAATAAGCTCTTACTGAGGTTTAAGACACAATACGCTCCGGCTGAGGTTTCAGAAACAATAAGCTCTTACTGAGGTTCAAAACACAATAAGCTCTTATTGAGGTTTAAGACAAAATACGCTCTTACTGAGGTTTAAGACACAATAAGCTCTTACTGAGTTTCAAGACAGATTAAGCTGGTTGTGATTTAAGACACTCTTTACTTTGACTGAGTTTTTAAACACACAAAGATCTGGTTAAGGTTTAAGACACAATAAACACTGGCTGAGATTTAAAACACAATGGGCACTGGTTTAGGTTTAAAACAAACCAAGCTCTTGCTAAGTTGTAATACACAACAAGCTCTTGTTGATGTTTAAGACACAATAAGCTCTGACTGAGCTCTGACTGAGGTTTAATACACAATAGGCTCTAGCTTAGGTTGAAGACCCACTAAGCTGTTACTGTGGTTTAATACACACCAGTAAACTCTTGCGGAGTAAAATGACAGTGCTGGTAATCTCTCGCTGAGGTTGAAAATGTTGTCTGTCTGTCTGTCTGTCGGTCGGTCTGTCTGTATGTCGGTCTGTCTGTCTGTATGTCGGTCTGTCTGCATGTTTGTCTGGTTAAAGAGTCACTTACAAGAGGTGGGTCTTGTTTATCATACGCCAATAAACTAGTCAATTGTTATGAAATGATAGTAAACAGGATGTGCAGGGCTGATTAACAACAGTATATGGGGATATTATTGTTTATAAGTAATGTAAGAAAACTATTTTACTTATTTTCAGTAATTTATCAGAAATAACAATGATGTTGTTATTGTTTTTGTTATTTATCAGAAATGTCACTTGTACAGTAACTGAAAACGGGTTTTACAGGAACTGTCAGGTGACGGCTTCGTACACAGTGTAATGATCTCTCCTTTGTATAGTATCCGAATGTTTCTGATTTGCTGGGGGGAAAAACAGGATGCGTGTTTGCAAAGATAAATCAATGAACATCTTTGTTGTGTGGAGTATGTAGTATATTATTGTCTTTCGTGCAACCGGTTATTCAGTCGGGCTGTCAGGTGGTGTTTCCTCCAGGGTACTCCCGCTTTCCACCACAACACAAGACTACACCAAAATTAAAATTATTTCAGTCACATAGAGAAATACGTGGACATTGCAGCTTTACATCAAAATTCGCCCCAACTTTCGCGGGTCAAGTGAGTATGTAGGAGTGCTGTGGCACACTCCGGCCCCACACATAATGCAGCCTCAGGCGCGGAAGGACCTCAAAAACTTCGAAACACACACGGTAATTCAGTCTTTAAGAATCGAAACATTGAGCATAATTGTTCGTTTTGATCTTAAATCGTGCAGATCGTTCTATATACCCACTAAGCAACGAAAATTAATCTCGAAAGAAGAAGAATAATTGTGCAGTATATACGAAGAAGTTGAAAAAGAACAATAAGACGACGGCAATTATGATGATTATGATGATGATCATTAAACTATAATTAGTGTCAGTTAACGTAATGTCATTAACAAATGAACATACATTATGGGGGTGCCACCAAAGCCACACATTGCCCAACTTAAATTCCATTTATTGGCGTCGCACTGAAGTGCGTCGACTAGTATCACGGTGCCTATACCACGTGACTTTTAATGATCTGTGTGGGGACAAAACTGTAAACAAAAGCGCGACCCAGGTAACATTTTCAACGATTTCTTTTTAAATATTTCACCATTTTTAATGGGATAAAGTGGGGAGCCCGCTGATTCGTGAGAGTTTTCTATATGTATCATGATTTGTTTTTAACAAATAAGTATTTTGTCAGTTACGTAAAACGCGCGTTTTAACGGGTAGAAAAATAAATGATCAGTGTGGGGACTTTATATTACTTTGACACAGAAACATCACCTCTGGTTAAATTAAGCAATAAACGTTAAGAGCGGAGCTTATAATATATCATGTTGTATGCATTTTCAGGTTTCTGTTATATATTTATGAAACACAGTCACGAAAAACATTCTTATTGTAATATGATCTGTGTGGTATACGTTTTTAGAAGGATCTGTGTGGTATACTGTCTTAAGTTTTTCATTTCTATTCAAGTGTTTAAAAATCGAAAACTACTTCTCAACAATGTATTTGATACTGGATTTTTAAATGCGATAACATATATTACACAGAATGGCTATAAATCACGCTTTTACCGCTATTTAGACTAATATATGTACATGCATGTTATACAATCTCCATTATCAAAATCGATTTAAATTCCATTTCTTACCTAAAATAAGTAAACGGGTTATGCTATTGTTTTAAATTCCATTGTTGTTTGGACGCCAAACGCTACTGTCACTTGAAATAATGTATCGTATACTATTTTAAGTATTACATTTGCTTTAAGATATGACTCAATGCTCCGAGTGCGGAAAGATGTTAAAGACCAGAGCTGGATTATTGCGCCACACTAGGACACACGCTCACTCTGGGAGTTATTACTGCTGTGGGAAAGCATTTCAGGTTAGCTAAAATAACTTAAAAATAGTTATATTTTTTACACAGTTATACTTACAAACAGATGAACGGATATGCTCGGAAAACCCCCCACACATATACAATATATCTCGTCTATCAGGTTAATATATATTTTAAAATATCTTAATAATCGTCAAATCGTTGGTAGCTTAAAAATAAAGAACGCGCATCTTCTGATACTAACATTTGTGAAAAAGCGTGTTTACGCATTGCAATGACACGTGAATAAAATGGGGTTTCATGTTTATTTTTCTCAGGATGCCTACCATCTTAGAAGGCATAGGGCCTCAAAACACGAAGGTCCCAAATGTCACGTGTGTGTTAAGTGTGGCAAAAGCTTTGCGGACAAGTACTTACTAACGGCCCATGAAAAAAGTGAAAGTAAAGAAGGGTTCGTTAAATGTGACCAGTGTGGGTTGGAAGTGAGGAGTGCGAATGACCTAAAAGAGCACGTCAAGACCCACATGCCGGATAAAAATTATAGATGCGAGGAGTGTTTAAAGACCTACAAACATAAGACCAATCTGTCGCGACACGTTCGAACTGCACACACATCCGTGAAGAGTGCACACACGTCTTAACAGTTTACATTTTACCCTGGAAGCTTCTCTTTGCCACTTGATTATCGGTTTACGTTATTTTATTCATTGTTTTATTTTTGTTTTACTTTCAAAGAATAGTGTGTGCTATTTCGTTCACCGATTTGTCGGCACCTACATAGAAATCTTGGTCCGCTACTTTGTTGAGAAGACTTAGGTAATACATCATTTTTGTCTTAAGTGTTCAACATAATATTCAACATAGAGTCATATTAATAATAACTCTGACATAGAATCTCACACAATATATTTTGCTCGTTCGTTGCATAAATTATCCTGTTCAGAAATTCCAGAGAATATGTTTTCTCGAAAACAGCTAACTAACGGGTTTAACAATTAATAATAATATAAGCCTCAATGTCTTTGGTCAATGACTT
>VMBQ01010233.1:12697-27133 GCA_007657795.1 Dreissena rostriformis | reverse complement strand
ACAATTTGGCTAATGCATCTTCAACACTGGTGCCATTTAAAAACAAATGAAAGTTTTTGTTAAAAACCGTTGGAAATGTCTCAATCTGATTAGAATACACAAGTGGAATATTTGATGACGACCTCTAGAGATGCATATCGGAGCCTCGCTCTGTAAAATGCATGTGCGTAAAGTGTCGTCCCAGATTAGCCTGTGCAGTCTGCACAAGCTAATCAGGGACAACTCTTTCTGCCTAAACTGGATTTTCGGTTTGAAGAAACTTCCTTTCAATGAAAAATATCATAAAAGCGGAAAGTGTTATTCCTGATAAGCCTGTGCAGACTGCACAGGGCACAGGGTAATCTCGGACAACACTTTACCCACATGCATTCAACACCCTTTTCACAGAGAGAGGCTCATATGTAAATCATGCTCCTATTCCTCGAATTTTATTTTCTAACAGGCTAAAGTCTCTTTATAATACTTGAAAGTTGAATTTTGCAACATAATATATCAATTATAGTCACTATTTGTTAAACTATTTTTATTAATCAGTATTTTTTTTTCAACAGTATTGATGAGCACTTCATTGCAAGAATCTGATAACAAATTTGGACTTTGACAAACCATGTACACAGTATACAAATAATTTTACCATACACCTCTGGAGAGCAATTTATGTCCTAGTTTTCTGATTTTAGAATTGTGACACAAGAAAGAAAGGTCACTCATTGAGATCCCAATTAAATGTTCAAACTGAAATTGATCCTTTAAATGTATATCAACAGGTTCATTTCTTGAATATATCAACCTAGGTCTGTGGAGTGATTTATGCATCATAACAAGAGATGTTTTTAAAACATGTATTCCCCCAACTTGGAAGCCAACAAAATTTGCAACTGAAAAGCTTTTGTTTTAAAATTCATGCCCATGTGACCTTGACCTTTGTACTATTAATCTCAAAAAAGATTCTTATTTCCATGATCCTTAGTAAGAGTTCTTTAGATATTGAGTGGAAGCAGTTTTAATACCTCTGTGACCTTGACCTCTAACGGGTTGACCTCAGAATTAAAAGGTTTCTTCCTATCATCTCACATAAAATCATACTTTTATGTTCACTAGAAAACAGGTGGTAACACAATGGTCAATGGAGATAACAGTTTCACCTTGTGAATGCATTTGACCTTGACCTTTGACCTGTTAACCTAGAAGTTGGTTCTAGAGGCTTCTTTTGATCCCTTGTAACCAGCATAGCAATTTGGATGATAATGAGTAAAAAGAACTCTCCAGACATTGTGTTGAAACAAATTGTGTCGCGTTCTGAGAAAACTGGACAAAATAGATGTGCGTAAATTGTCATCCCAGATAAGCCTGTGCAGTCCGTACAGGCTTATCAGGGACGACACTTTCCGCCAAAATCGGATTTTTGCTAAGAAGAGACTTCATTTAAACTAAAAATGTCATAAAAGCGAAAATTGTCGTCCATGATTAGCCTGTGCGGACTGCACAGGCTAATCTGGGATGACAATTAACGCACAAGCATTTTGTCCAGTTTTCTCAGAACACGACACAATTTCATACTGAAAGCCCCTGCGACATGGACCTTTGACCTATTTAACCCAAAATAGATAGGTGGTTTCCCTTCCTTCAAAACAAGTGATATAGTGTGGAAAGGTAATGGTCTAAAGAATGACCAACAAACAGGTGCAAAGCCACACTTTTTTTTTGAGGGGGGGGGGGNAATGGTTCAATGTCTATCTGCCATGACCTATAGATATAATGGTTCAATGTCTATCTGCCATGACCTATAGATATAATGGTTCAATGTCTATCTGCCATGACCTATAGATATAATGGTTCAATGTCTATCTGCCATGACCTATAGATATAATGGTTCAATGTCTATCTGCCATGACCTATAGATATAATGGTTCAATGTCTATCTGCCATGACCTATAGATATAATGGTTCAATGTCTATCTGCCATGACCTATAGATATAATGGTTCAATGTCTATCTGCCATGACCTATAGATATAATGGTTCAATGTCTATCTGCCATGACCTATAGATATAATGGTTCAATGTCTATCTGCCATGACCTATAGATATAATGGTTCAATGTCTATCTGCCATGACCTATAGATATAATGGTTCAATGTCTATCTGCCATGACCTATAGATATAATGGTTCAATGTCTATCTGCCATGACCTATAGATATAATGGTTCAATGTCTATCTGCCATGACCTATAGATATAATGGTTCAATGTCTATCTGCCATGACCTATAGATATAATGGTTCAATGTCTATCTGCCATGACCTATAGATATAATGGTTCAATGTCTATCTGCCATGACCTATAGATATAATGGTTCAATGTCTATCTGCCATGACCTATAGATATAATGGTTCAATGTCTATCTGCCATGACCTATAGATATAATGGTTCAATGTCTATCTGCCATGACCTATAGATATAATGGTTCAATGTCTATCTGCCATGACCTATAGATATAATGGTTCAATGTCTATCTGCCATGACCTATAGATATAATGGTTCAATGTCTATCTGCCATGACCTATAGATATAATGGTTCAATGTCTATCTGCCATGACCTATAGATATAATGGTTCAATGTCTATCTGCCATGACCTATAGATATAATGGTTCAATGTCTATCTGCCATGACCTATAGATATAATGGTTCAATGTCTATCTGCCATGACCTATAGATATAATGGTTCAATGTCTATCTGCCATGACCTATAGATATAATGGTTCAATGTCTATCTGCCATGACCTATAGATATAATGGTTCAATGTCTATCTGCCATGACCTATAGATATAATGGTTCAATGTCTATCTGCCATGACCTATAGATATAATGGTTCAATGTCTATCTGCCATGACCTATAGATATAATGGTTCAATGTCTATCTGCCATGACCTATAGATATAATGGTTCAATGTCTATCTGCCATGACCTATAGATATAATGGTTCAATGTCTATCTGCCATGACCTATAGATATAATGGTTCAATGTCTATCTGCCATGACCTATAGATATAATGGTTCAATGTCTATCTGCCATGACCTATAGATATAATGGTTCAATGTCTATCTGCCATGACCTATAGATATAATGGTTCAATGTCTATCTGCCATGACCTATAGATATAATGGTTCAATGTCTATCTGCCATGACCTATAGATATAATGGTTCAATGTCTATCTGCCATGACCTATAGATATAATGGTTCAATGTCTATCTGCCATGACCTATAGATATAATGGTTCAATGTCTATCTGCCATGACCTATAGATATAATGGTTCAATGTCTATCTGCCATGACCTATAGATATAATGGTTCAATGTCTATCTGCCATGACCTATAGATATAATGGTTCAATGTCTATCTGCCATGACCTATAGATATAATGGTTCAATGTCTATCTGCCATGACCTATAGATATAATGGTTCAATGTCTATCTGCCATGACCTATAGATATAATGGTTCAATGTCTATCTGCCATGACCTATAGATATAATGGTTCAATGTCTATCTGCCATGACCTATAGATATAATGGTTCAATGTCTATCTGCCATGACCTATAGATATAATGGTTCAATGTCTATCTGCCATGACCTATAGATATAATGGTTCAATGTCTATCTGCCATGACCTATAGATATAATGGTTCAATGTCTATCTGCCATGACCTATAGATATAATGGTTCAATGTCTATCTGCCATGACCTATAGATATAATGGTTCAATGTCTATCTGCCATGACCTATAGATATAATGGTTCAATGTCTATCTGCCATGACCTATAGATATAATGGTTCAATGTCTATCTGCCATGACCTATAGATATAATGGTTCAATGTCTATCTGCCATGACCTATAGATATAATGGTTCAATGTCTATCTGCCATGACCTATAGATATAATGGTTCAATGTCTATCTGCCATGACCTATAGATATAATGGTTCAATGTCTATCTGCCATGACCTATAGATATAATGGTTCAATGTCTATCTGCCATGACCTATAGATATAATGGTTCAATGTCTATCTGCCATGACCTATAGATATAATGGTTCAATGTCTATCTGCCATGACCTATAGATATAATGGTTCAATGTCTATCTGCCATGACCTATAGATATAATGGTTCAATGTCTATCTGCCATGACCTATAGATATAATGGTTCAATGTCTATCTGCCATGACCTATAGATATAATGGTTCAATGTCTATCTGCCATGACCTATAGATATAATGGTTCAATGTCTATCTGCCACAGACCTATAGATATAATGGTTCAATGTCTATCTGCCACAGACCTATAGATATAATGGTTCAATGTCTATCACTAAGGTCCCTTTCAAATACAAAGCCTTTAAATGTGATGGAAAAAGACATAACTTATGATGAGCGCTAATACCAAACACAGAATGGATGCTTAAGATCTAAGCAGAATTTATCCTTAGTATAAAGACATAGGCAGAACTATTGCTAAGTATAAAGACATATGCAGAATTATTGCTAAGTATAAAGACCTAGTCAAAATGTATGCTAAGTATAAATACCTGGATAAATATTATGCTAAGTATAAACCCTAGGCAGAAGTATTGCTAAGTATAAAGACATAGACAGAATTATTGATTATTATAAAGACCTGGACAAATATTATGCTAAGTTTAAAGAGGCTGGCATAATTTAAAGTATAAAGATCTAGGAAGAATTATTGCTAAGTATAAAGACCTAGGTAAAATGTATGCTAAGTATAAGTATAATGACATAGGCAGAATTATTGCTAAGTATAAAGACCTAGGCAGAACTTATGCTTAGTATAAAGACATAGGAAAAAATTATGCTAAGTTAAAGACCTAGGTATAATATCTGCTCAGCAATATTGCAAGGTCATAATTTATACCAAACACAAAGACATGACTTATGCTAAGCACACAGACACACGGAATTCGTGCTATGACTTATGCTAAGCACAATTACAGACAGAAAGTGGCAGTATTTCATAATAGTGTTTTTCCCAGGCCATTTTTGCGTGGCGAAGTGCCACGCCGCCCTTTTGAATCGCCTCTGTGCCCTTTTCTAAGGCAAAAGTCGCCACTCCCCCTTACTGATAACATCTTAATTGCCTCTTGACCAAACTTCTAAGCCGAGTAGTATCAGTTTATGGCCCCGTAGGCCCAAGGGCCCAAGGCAGCGAAGATGCGCACGGTTGTGTATTAGTCATGCGGGAATAACCCCGTGTCAATATCAATCGATAATATCAGTGGCTTTGTGGCTTTGTTATACCAAGCACGCTAATCTTTCACTTTTGTGTACTCCTCCACGATAAAATCGTGCATCCACGATACAATCGTGGACAGTTACTTAGGAGACTTTTGATGGCAACCGATTGTTAACTTGTGGAAAATGTGCATTTAATGAATAATACATTAATGTCAAAACATTTATTTCTACACGTAATTTAATTTAAAATAAAACACGCTGTACCTTTATCGTATTTTGTATAATTAATTATTGAAACAATTATTGTACCGTATACTGATTAAACAAAATGCGAATTTCGAATGTAGTCGGACATAGGCCTACAATTTTAAATTGCTATCCGCACCTGTCACTTACATCATTTGACAAGATGGCGGACAATATAGAAGAGAAATGGACTTTTGTGATTCTCGGCAAAAATGACAAATAAAAATCGAATTAACCATGAACATCATACAGTTAGTAGGGATTTATGAAATGTCTTTGTTTATTAACGATGGATAGAACGCTTTAGATACAAACAACATATATTTAGTAATCTACACACTGGATGTATGTCACGGAAACGAGTGTAACACTGTTAGCAAATTGGCATTCAGTTTAATCGCGAAGTTAAAACATTTGAAAAGATTATCATTAGAAAATGGGATAAGACAAACATGGTTTCATTAATATGTTAGTTGATCTGTGTATAATCAGATTCATGTGCATATATTGCTTTATTATGTTTGTCATGCTGTTCTAAAAGAACATGGATCTGAAATGGAATACATTGCAAGGTAAACATATTAATATTAATCAAAGTAAATTTAATACATCAATAACACTTAAGTGTGTTTGATTATTCATGTATGTGTTTAAATGTTCCTCCAAAAACCAGGTTTCAGGGAGGAGCATTTTGCCCTTTTTTGCCTAAACTGCGCGTTAAAATATGCCCTTTTTGAATGAACTTCGCCATGCCCATTTGCCCTCCTGGGAAAAACACTACATAAGCTGAATGTATTTCGCAGGAATGTTGGACAAATGCCTCCACAATTATTTTTGTATTATGCGCTTTGCGCTCACCTCTGTTTATATTGAAAATGGAATAAAATTATTGNTGGTTCAATGTCTATCTGCCATGACCTATAGATATAATGGTTCAATGTATATCTGTCATGACCTATAGATATAATGGTTCAATTTATATCTGCCACAGACCTATAGATTTAATGGTTCAATGTCTATCTGCCACAGACCTATAGATAAAATGGTTCAATGTCTATCTACCATGACCTATAGATAAACTGGTTCAATGTCTATCTGCCACAGACCTTTAAATATAATGGTTCAATGTCTATCTGCCATGACCTATAGATATAATGGTTCAATGTCTATCTGCCACAGACCTATAGATATAATGGTTCAATGTCTATCTGCCACAGACCTATAGATATAATGGTTCAATGTCTATCTGCCACAGACCTATAGATATAATGGTTCAATGTCTATCTGCCACAGACCTATAGATATAATGGTTCAATGTCTATCTGCCACAGACCTATAGATATAATGGTTCAATGTCTATCTGCCACAGACCTATAGATATAATGGTTCAATGTCTATCTGCCACAGACCTATAGATATAATGGTTCAATGTCTATCTGCCACAGACCTATAGATAAAATGGTTCAATGTCTATCACTAAGGTACAAATTGGTTCCCAATCTGTCCCTTTCAAATACATAGCCTTTAAATGTGATGGAAAAAGACATAACTTATGATGAGCGCTAATACCAAACACAGAATGGATGCTTAAGATCTAAGCAGAATTTATCCTTAGTATAAAGACATAGGCAGAACTATTGCTAAGTATAAAGACATATGCAGAATTATTGCTAAGTATAAAGACCTAGTCAAAATGTATGCTAAGTATAAATACCTGGATAAATATTATGCTAAGTATAAACCCTAGGCAGAAGTATTGCTAAGTATAAAGACATAGACAGAATTATTGATTATTATAAAGACCTGGACAAATATTATGCTAAGTTTAAAGAGGCTGGCATAATTTAAAGTATAAAGATCTAGGAAGAATTATTGCTAAGTATAAAGACCTAGGTAAAATGTATGCTAAGTATAAAGACCTGGACAAATATTATGCTTAATATAAAGACCTAGGAAAAACTATTGCTAAGTATAATGACATAGGCAGAATTATTGCTAAGTATAAAGACCTAGGCAGAACTTATGCTTAGTATAAAGACATAGGAAAAATTTATGCTAAGTTAAAGACCTAGGTATAATATCTGCTCAGCAATATTGCAAGGTCATAATTTATACCAAATCACAAAGACATGACTTATGCTAAGCACACAGACACATGGAATTCGTGCTATGACTTATGCTAAGCACAATTACAGACAGAAAGTGGCAGTATTTCATATTAAGCTGAATGTATTTCGCAGGAATGTTGGACAAATGCCTCCACAATTATTTTTGTATTATGCGCTTTGCACTCACCTCTGTTTATATTGAAAATGGAATAAAATTATTGCTATTATCATTTGTATTGCGATCGCTCGCTCCAATGTTTAAGGGCTGAATTACATCAAACAATTGATCAATTGATTGTGGCCTCATCAGCCAATAATTCTGCATGGAATACAAGAACACAAGTTAGAAATAACCTGTGGAGATAAAAGAACATAAAACCCATGTTTAAATAAAAAGAGAATGGTTTATCAACAATGTAAAACCACATCATTATATGATCACAGAAATAATTCATCATGTAGGGGATTACATGGGCATATCTAAAATTTAGAAGTTTAAGAAGCAATGAAACATATTAAGCAAAAAAAGTTGGGAAATAAACTTTTAACAAAATATGGTAATCATGAATCAAGTTATTCCCATAAAAACACAGAAAAGAGGTCACCATGGAGTACTGGATATGGTGTCCACCTAGTGACCTTGAGGTAATGGGTTTTAACTCCACTCTGGGAGCGTTCTTTACAACTCCCCAAATGACACCAAGTATTGGTTCTACCCAGTATAACGGACTCGAGAGTGTTTCAATAAGCCTTAGACTTTCATTGCAATCGATCTTTAATAAATAGGTTAAAACTTAGGTTTTTCACTGACCTTCAAACTCAAGGCTCGACCTTGACCCTGGCCCTAGCAACCTGGGAATCGGTTTAAGTGATGCGGTGGGGACCAGCCCTTGACCCTGCTCATGCCCCTCCCCCTGCAGGGTGCGCACGTAGCACCAATTTGGTTGCCCAGGAGACAGGTCAATGACCTCGACCTGCTGACCTCTGTGAACTGTCAGCTCGGAGTTGTTGCTAGCCGCAAAATCATCGACGACGATAGTCACATCATTCTGAAATTAGATACACAGAACTCGATTAAGCATTTGATAGCAATGTCATTGTAGGTTGCAATATCATTCTGAAACAATGCCTCTCACCGTAGGATGACATATGCCCCCTTTTGCCACATTTTCTAAACCTAAACACAAAGTGTTTTTCCACATTTTTCGAAACCTAAACGCAAAGTGTGACAGAATTTCAGACAGACAGACAGAAGGACGGACAGTTGGACAGTGCGATCACTACATGCCCACCTTAGGGGGCATAAAAATTAACACACATCACAAAACATGAATGCAGTTAAACGCAACTTCATACCTAAAATTGAAAAACAGCACGAGTTAAGTGGGGGGCATTGAAAATACAATATGTCTTGGCTACATCCTTGATTTGCCCTTTCCACATAGAATTGTGGATAAGTAAGCCTTACAAAATGAACTTAAGACATACAATGACACACAGAAAGCAGCAATAATCTGTCTGTTTTTCATTTCTCAAATTATTTTCTGTAAGACTGGATAGTTGTTGTTCTGCCAATTTAGCTGACTTTTATATTTTCTTCTCAACTATTCAATTATTTTTTGCAGTTCAATGTCTTAACAATAACTTATGACAGGAAACCTTCTTACAAGCTATCTATTAAACAAGTAGTTTTTGGGGGGTGATACATTTCGGCCCCCATTCTCAATCTAAAAAGGTATATTTTTTGCCAAATAACTGCCCAAAATGGAAAATTACAAAAAAATAAAATAATATATATATTTTTGTTTTAGTTAGTCTTCCTAATCAGCTCTTTGAGTTAACCCTTTTCAAATAAAATGTTAAAAACACTTATATTCTTGATTTCATTCTATTAGCCAGCAAAACAACACACAACTACATTTCCTAATTTTAGACAAAACGATGTGATTTTTCCCAAGATAAAATATAAATTTTCTGAAGCCATTAAACTCTTCAATTTAGAATAAAATTAATTCTCAAGAAACTATAGCATTTCTGCATTATTATCATTTACATCTTAATCATGAATGTTTTCCAAAAAACTTTTTCTGGAATAAGAATTTCAATCAGAACTTGATGTTTTGTGAAACATTAAACTTATTTCCTGCATATAATGTTAAATGAGGCAGATTATGAAAATGCAAAGAGCTTTTTTCAGAATATCAAGTAACCCTGGTAACGAAACTTCAGAGGACAGCTCTTACAGATACTCCTACACTTCTACAATGCCACACACGATTTACACAATTTACACGCTAAAAAATAAAATGCTCAAACCTAATAAAAGGGAATGTAAATGTCAATGAATCCTTTCCCAACGTGTACCAAGTTAAATTTTCTTGAGAGAGTTAACTCTTTAACCCATTTATGCCTAGCGTCTAGAAAAAAGGCCTTGGCAAACAGCGTAGACCCAGATGAGACGCCGCATGATGCGGCGTCTCATCAGGGTCTGTGCTGTTTGCTTAAAGACATTTTTCTGTAAGAAATATTCTAAATATAGAAATAACAAGGGCTGTTAGTAAAACATGCATGCCCCCCAAATGGGCTGTCAATTGTAGTGGCAGCCATTGTGTGACCTTGACCTTTGACCTTGTAACCTGAAAATCAATAGGGGTCATCTGCCGGTCATCATAATGCATAATTAATGTCCCTATGAAGTTTCGTGATCCCAGGCCTTAGCGTTCTTGAGTTATCATCCGGAAACCATTTTACTGCTTCAGGTCACTGTGACCTTGACCTTCGACCTAGTGACCTGAAAATCAATAGGGGTCATCTGCCGGTCATGACCAATGTCCCTATGAAGTTTCGTGATTCCAGGCATAAGCGTTCTTGAGTTATCATCCGGAAACCATGTGGTGGACGGACCTACCGACGGACGGACCGACCGATGGACCGACATGTGCAAAACAATAAACCCCCTCTTCTTCAAAGGGGGGCATAAATATACTAGAGATCCCTAATTTTGGAAATAAATTGATCCAATTTAGAAGGATGGGAGAGTCCACTAGGCATAAATGGGTTAACAAGATCAGAATGGTAGGATAGTTTTCGTTATAGTTGAAGCTAATAGGTGCAAAGTAACAAAAGTAATAAAATGCCATGAATTTAATATTTGACAGAAATGACTGACGCAGTGTTAAGTTCCTGGTTCATTAACACAGCTCAACAGTTGCTTCATAAATTCTTCATAAAACAAGCTTAGCACATTGTTTGCATGCCTTCTTTTTATCACTTCATTATAACAAGAACTTTACCAGGAAATTAAAGGAAATAAATTATCTCCCTTTTCCCACTCTTCAATCTCCAATATTGCATTATCTTTATAATGTCTGCCAGCAATAAAGACATTTTATGGTCAACTGGCACATACAGTGATTTTGTTTACACAATCTGTACTTTGTGGGTCCCTGGACATCCTGGGCTACAAACGTCCCACAGCAAGAAGTATGCTATGCTCAAGTATAGTATCATTGTTAAGTGTTATAATGTTATAATTTTATTTAAACAATCTTATACAAACAAGAGCACCGCATAGCGGGTGCCAACGCTCGGCTGTGGGTACTTCGATTTAGTTTTTTGACCTTTGACCTTCATTGACCTTGACCTTTTCACCACTCAAAATGTGCAGGTCCATAAGATACACATGAAAAACCAAAAAAACTTCCATGAGATACACATGAAAAACCAAAGAAACTTCTTCTTTGACCTTTGACCTTGAAGGATGACCTTGACCTTTCACCACTCAAAATGTGCAGCTCCATGAGATCACAGCAGCTCACTGAACACATGCATGCCAAATATCAAGTTGCTATCTTCAATATTGCAAAAGTTAAGGGCTACGTCAAAGTTTTCGGACGCTGCGTACGGCGGACAAGCTGGCTATGACTTTGAAAACAGCCCAGCTAATAAAATTATCAAATGTATTTAGCCTCGCTCTGTTAAAAGGGGGTTTAATGCATGTGCGTTAAGTACATGTGTATCGTCACAGGCTAATCAGGACCACTTGTATGATATTTTTTCATTTTAAGAAAGTCTCTTCTTAGCAAAAATCCAGTTTAGGCGGAAAGTGTCATCCCTGATTAGCCTGTGTGGACTGCACAGGCTAATCAGGGACAAAACTGTCCTCCTTTTGGTATGTATGTGTCCGCGGCCACTGCACAAGGTTTACTAAATTTACGCAGGACGCAAAGGTAAAACTATCAGTGCAGATAAGCCTAAAGCTCAAGAACTGTGGTTTTGATTTGTGATTTATCAAATCTTTTTATGAATCTGATTTGTATTGTTTACTTAACTGCTTTAAATGCATTTTTGTTTTTCTTTATATATTGTTTCTATTATATTTGTTATGTCTATTACAGATTACAGATTATTATTCAATACAGCTTAATCACAAACAGTAGTAACAAAGCTTTCAATAAAATGCCTTAGAATGACCTTCCCACTAGTGTATCTTATACTGAAATGATCAGATGATAAACAGTTTTGCAGCCAAAGCCTTGAAATATATCAACTATTTTTTTGTCTGTTGATGTTTCTAACCCAGGTGCTGATATGTTGACGTACATAGGTATTGATCACCCAATGGTCATACATAACCTATAAGTATCACATACGAACATATAAATGAAAATCACCATGACTACCAGGAAGTATAGCATAATTAGATGCTAATCTGTGGAAATCTATACTTGACCAGCAAGTCAACAAATAGCCAGTCATTGTAGTGTGAACAGTGTTCACTCACATATTGATGGACAACTGATGCATTTGTCAACATACAAGAGGCCATGTACGATCTCATAACAAATTATGCTGATAAAAGTCACTCACTTATACCAATGTGCCTTTCCAAAAACTAAGTAACTTCCCTTGCATTAACACGAGTGATGTCCCTTGTTCACCTCCGGTGATTTTAATTGATTTTAAATGATTGTTAAGCTCATGGATGTGTACTTACATACCAAATATCTACCAATAAATATTTAAGTATGTCATATGTATGATTTTGAGACTTGAAATGGGTAAATATAGAAAACATACTTTTAAAAGATGTTTTATTTTATAGTTCTTTTTTATTAAATTGAATATTATCTTAAATGGTTCTGTGTGCTGATATAGGCTTGGCTTTAAGTTATATGGAAAAAAACTGAAACTACAATTTTCCTTTTTTTTTAACATTACTACAATAACAACTTTTTGCATGTCAATTTTCAAATTTAAATTATGACAACATTGTGAATAATCACACAAAAACTTGCTTCCAGTTGATATTAATCTGTTTTCTGAATGTTATGAACAATACTCAGTGAAGTATTTCATATTACACCCTATAACACACCACCCATATACCAGACACACAATGCCGGCCCTGTTCAATGTTCAGTCCTACTCAGGCCATGCCATATCCTAACAACAGAGGCTTCTGTTGTGAACAAATCAGGTCCTCTTACATTCTTGATCCTATCAAAACAAATCCCTCCCCTCTTCTTTTAAAAGCCAACCATAAATTAAAATCACATTTTCAATCTCAAATGCTTATATAATGAACATGACTCAACAAATTTTTAATTCCTATAATTACATTTGATGAAAAAAAACCATGCTAAATTAACTTTCATATTAAGACCTTACACCACAAAAACTGAATTGCCACATGACGTTAGCATAAAATGATGTTTTTAAGTAATTAAAATATAAAGTTACCAAATACTATATATTGCTAATTGGATTGTAAGCTCAATTAATTCTCTGTAGCTAAAAGAAAGTCTCCTTTCTGCCAAGTGCAACACTGCCAGATTTTCATTCTCTGTAGCAAAAAGAAAGTCTCCTTTCTGCCAAGTGCAACACTGCCAGATTTTCAATCATTCAATGCACACATTTGGCTCAACCACCTAGGTGTATATCCCTGAATGGCGTAAAAAAAATCAGCAAAACATATTTTTGTAAGGCACCAATGCATCCACCCAAAGCTACCCAGACACTACATATTGTAATACAAAGCAAGTTGTAATAATCACCTTATAGAAATTTTCAAGTTGACACGCCATCCAATGACTGTGAACAAAAATAATGTACAGAGTCATTTTTAAATCTGACAATGAATGACATAGTTATTTCCGGACAAGCTCATTTATGGCCATTTTTGACCTTTGAACTCAAAGTGTGACCTTGACCTTGGAGATATTGACGTTATTCTTTCGCATGACACACCTTCCAATGATTGTGAACAAATGCATCAAATAATTTTAAAATCTCACAATGAATGACATAGTTATGGCCCGGACAAGCTCATTTATGGCCATTTTTAACCTTTGAACTCAAAGTGTGACCTTAACCTGGGAGATATCGACGTAATTCTTTCGCGCAACACACCGTCCAATGATGGTGAACAAATGTGCCAAATGATTTTAAAATCTCACAATGAACAACATAGTTGTGGCCAGGACAAGCTCATTTATGGCCATTTTTAACCTTTGAACTTAAAGTGTGACCTTGACCTTGGAGATATCAACGTAATTCTTTTGCGTGACACACCGTCCAATGATGGTGAACAAATGTGCCAAATGATTTTAAAATCTTACAATAAACGACATAGTTATAGCCCGGACATGCTCATTTATGACCTATGAACTCAAGGTGTGATCTTGACCTTGGAGATATCGACGTAATTATTTTGCGCGACACACTGTCCAATGATGGTGAACAAATGTGCCAAATGATTTTAAAATCTCACAATGAACGACATAGTTATGGCCCGGACAAGCTCATTTATGGCCATTTTTGACCTTTGA
>VMBQ01010232.1:11367-26694 GCA_007657795.1 Dreissena rostriformis | reverse complement strand
GTGTAGGAAAATATGTACGAAATATCTTCGTCACATCGGCTCCATGTTGAATATCGATGATTAGATATGATTTAAACAATTTACATGCTTTATAAGATGACCATATCCTTCCGATCTATTTAGGATTTTCAACAGGTAATTCACACAAGAACACCATGCATAAAGTGTAGATACAAGATCACATATAGAAAACAATTAATAACACAAAAAGTGAATTATAATTTATAACTGGCAATGTAATTTGGTCATTGTTAACAACACAGTTCAAGTTTCGACAGTTCAAGTTGCGTGTTAGATGCCCCATGAGTGGTTTCGATCACGTGATCCGTTATGGCTACAACTGATCCGTTAATGCATGAATTCTGCGGCGAAAAAAGGTATCACAAATACATTTTGCCTGCGTTTAAAAATAAGACTTTGTGCTGAATCAGTAAGAAAAGGTTATATTTAATCAAACTGGTGTAAAAGAAATATCAAAATATTTATAGCTTTTCACCAGAACAACTTTATTACGCTACTGATCCGGTAATGGTAACTTGCCTGTACTGCACTCTCGTGACAACAGCTTTATTTTATACGTCAACGTCAATGAAGTTAAGGTTATTTACTCAACACTTTCAAAAAAATATGCTGTATTTATGCACCTTCAACGTTCCTGCTGTATGCTTGAAATACTTCAGTGACAAAATGTTGGCAGTAGATCTATTAATTTCTAGAAAATTTAGTTGGAACGAAATAAGATAGACCTGTCCTGTACGAAAGAAACATCTATGAAAACAATGACTTATTCTGACGATACATTGATCCGTCACGACCAGTAAATTCCAAAATAATTCCTCATTTCTTACTTTGCGCGGCTGCATTTAAAATGTGCATTAATCCACTGTTTAAACACATTTTAAATCGAAAACTGCCTCGTCATTTCCGATGATGACCGAGTGAGGCATATGTAAAACACAAGCTTGAACTGTATGACGTCATATGAAATAATCGAATTATACACATTTTCTCGGACATGATCATCTGCGGGCGCTCTAAAAATCCTTTCCTGCCCTCGAACTGCGCACTCGGGCAGCAATAAATTTTCCGAGCGCCCGCAGATGATCATGCCCTCGAAAACGTGTATTATCCATATAATGATGTATGTCCATCGGGTTGTTTGTGTTTTGCGTACGTCCGGAAGTCCGTTTCTGATTATTACAGCTTCTACATATTACACTAGAAATCTACTAAGACTAAGTTTTTCAGGTTTTGGACACGAATTACGATTTTAAAATCGGCTTAGTTAAAAACACTCAACTAATCTGGTCAATCTTGACAAGAATTGGTCAATCTACTAGAAACGTATTTTTGCTACCTTCTGAAATCTTAAAAAACGAGGGACATTGACACTGTCAAACAAGTTTCTTAATTCGTCGATTGTATTCATGATTCACTTATGTAGCAAGAATGTACTGTTTACATCTACAAATGAGACTTATTTTCAAGTGGGGGCGGACCGAGAAATCACCATACCGAGCGTTTTGGTCTTACCATAACATGTTTTGTTGCATTTGTTATGCTCTTTTAGGCTGCATATTTCAAATTAAACGTATGATTAACAGTTCTGTAAAAAAATGCCTTATTTCTATAAAATAAAACAAGTAAAAACTTGAAAACATTTCAGATCTAGTATGACTCAAAATGTTGGTATTGGCCTTCGATCATATATAAGGGAGATAACTGCAGCGATGACTTGATTAATTTCTTTCAGCGGTGGCCTTTCCTAGATATAAATGGAGTTGAAATAAAAAATAAGTCATTGAACCGCCTTGTGGAAAGCTCGATTAACCCATTTATGCTTAGCGTCGAGAAAAAAAGGCTTTGGCAAACAGCGTAGACCCAGATGAGACGCCGCATGATGCGGCGTCTCATCGGGGTCTGCGCTGTTTGCTGAAAGGAATTTCTGTAAATAATATTCTAAATATAGAAATAAATATACTAGACATCCCTTATTTTGGAAATGAATTGATCCAATTTAGAAGGATGGAGAATCCACTAGGCATAAATGGGTTAATGTAACAAAATGCGAGCTTATGTGTGTTTGCAAGTGTTGGTTAGAGATTGTCCGTACTGCGAGCGGTTCATTCAGCATAACGTTAACAAAATAACTTACCAACAATATTTAACTCATATATCTCAAAGGTCAATTGTTGGCATTGAACAGATTGAACGGACCTAATTTCTTCGTTCATCATGGAATTTTATAATAATTGTATCGCAGATGTTTACCACGTGGCGCGCAAGTCTTGTTAACCTAGAAAAACGTTAAGGTTACACTTAAGAAGTAAACAAAAAATTATGGTCATATTATTATTATACCGGATTTATATAGCGCCCTTTTCATACAAGAGCGCACGTTCAAAGGCGCTTTACATAAGAACATTTGACGTATCGCAGATACGAATACATTTTGTACCCATTTGATGTTCAAATTTAAAATTGAACTGTGCCATCATCTCATAATCAGAAGAAAAACTTAATATATGTTTATATATCTGAAAACTACGTTACGTAAGCTTTCTAATGATATATAATTTGTCAAAATCGGCCTAGAAATGAAACTAAAATTTAACAAAAGACGTGAGTGGGTACATCAAATGTTTAACCTCGGCGCTTCGATAAAAGATCGATAGTTACGACACGGTCACGTGACTTAGACACGACAAGATATTTGGCGTAACGGTCCCGTTTCTTATCCGTGTAATCTAGAGTCCGTGATGTAGGCAAACATATGCAACGCTAATTGTGTTAATTTCTTTAAGTACCCATTATGTTAAGGCGTAAACAAAATGTTTGTTTTAAATAGCTTAATTGATATACTTTATAAGAATCAACGTATAGAACATTTTATGAATAGTTTATTAAATTGACACATATTTTTTCCGTTCTAAATATTATTAAATAATTTAACTGTTTTATTTGATTTGCATGGGGAAAGTGATGTTTTGGATATAATTCTCCACGAAATAGTAAAGGGTATTTAAATTGACCGTTTACCAAGAATTAGAAAATATATACAAATCCCGAACTTCCTTCTATTATTTGGTCATGAAACCTCAAACGAACAAATATTACGCCTTAAATAGGATTTAAACAGTAGAGATCAAACAGATTCAACAAAAATATAATACGTCGATACTAAATATTTGATATTTGTGAAAGACGCATTGGTTGTTCATGTCAGCCTGTGTACTGAGAAACAGAGGTGGTTACCAACGATTGTACGACAAGCGGCACCCGGACCATCGGCACCCTGCGTTTTTTTTTGTTTTTCTTTTTGCAATCCCGGACAATCGGCACCCGTTAAATTTATCGACCCGGACAATCGGCACCCGATTAAATTGTTAACCAGGACAAACGGCACCCGATTTAAGGCTATGCAATATTTAATTATTTTTGTTTTTTTGTTTTTTTACCAATAAAGACGTTTGACACAGTGTTAGACTTTATCGTACTGATTAATCTTATCCGCTAATTGGTTTGAAAAAAAGAGATCGCTTATTGTCAAGGTAAATAATACCTAACAGACATTGCGATAATAGGAGTAATATTTCCGTGTATTGTGGTGTATTCAAATTATTGTAATGTCCGTCCTGTAATTTGTTTTGTTGTCAAATAATACATGTACTATCAAAATTTAAAGACATAGGTAGTCCACATAGAAAATACCATTTCCTCCGTTTGAAAAAACGTCGACATTACTCAGCCAATATTATTACAAATAAAGCACATGAATCTACCATCTCTCGATTGTATCGGGTGCCGATGGTCCGGGTTTAAAAATAAATCGGGTGCCACTTGTCCGGGTCGACAAATTAACGGGGTGCCGATTGTCCGGGATTGCAAAAAAAACACACAGGGTGCCGATTGTCCG
This sequence comes from Dreissena rostriformis, assembly GCA_007657795.1. Lineage (NCBI taxonomy): Eukaryota > Metazoa > Mollusca > Bivalvia > Myida > Dreissenidae > Dreissena > Dreissena rostriformis. The sequence goes on along the minus strand of VMBQ01010232.1, from coordinate 22,778 downwards.
GGTGCCGTTTGTCCGGATACCGTTACCAACGCCATTTGTTTGGACGCTGAAGTAATTGCTTACAACAATAGAACTTTTTTGTTTTGAATATTTGTTTTTTGTTGAATGGCAGTTAAAATAAAAACCAGTCAATATGCATTGTACCTATTTTGGAATTTTGTATCTTCACTACATATGTACAGGCCTAATGTATGAATTCATATAGCCTGTATAGTGAAATAAATCGCCACAATTGCAATGATATAGTTAGCAGCAATATCTTATATCTATGTGTTTTAAAAAGCTTCAGAAATCTGAATTCGTATTCTGTTTATAGTTTATACCGATTGGCGTTTCTTGGTTCTGAAAAGAGTATGTTCCTTTTTCGGCAGCTGTTTTACGGTAGGGTCCCTGGCTTGCTGTTTTGGCTCCCCCGGATCCAGAACGAGTGCTTGTAATCTCGGTGTTTAATTGAGGTTTATCAGTTGGCATCGCCGTCAGCTCTTATCTTATCGACAGTATATTTCCGCTCGCATAAAATTTTCGCAAATCTCAACATTTAATCAGATGGGATAGTCCTAAATACCGGTGCTATATTCTGGATGCTTCTTTTGAACAACTGAGGTACCGGTACGCTTGCGTATCCAAGCAATTCAGTGTGCTGAACTCGCTTACTTATCGTCGTAATTTTACTTTTCTTGCATACGCACGTAGATCAATGGACTTTAACAATGAAACTCGATTGCCGTGATACTTGATTAACGATCGGAATTTAACATGAAGATCTGGTTTGGATTATTTGAATTCTCAGAAGTGACCGACCAGGTATGAATATCCCATGGAGAGTTTATCATTAAAACGCGGCTGGATAAACATCGAGCGGCGGGGATTATTAACGGGAAGGGCACGGGATCCATAAATAATTCCAGGCTTTGAAAAATTGCTTTTTTCTTAGGTTTTTTTACTTGTTCAGAATTATGTTCATTAAATAATATGTTATTTCAGTTGTTGTACATGGTACATATGCACCATTTTAAGATAGAAACATTAGTGAACAAATATTAGTAAAATATGAGTACTGGTATGTAAAATTCTTGGTATAATATATATCGTTCACAATAAAAAGAGAGTTATGTTTCGAATTACACCCACATTCAACGAATAAAGCAAACAGGTTTCTTGCCTTATTTGCAAGTATAAGCTCACCGTATACATGTACATGTATTTTGCGAAAGACGAATTCTTATCGATCAAAATTAACGTCTATTTTACTGTTCCATGAGTTTTCCAGCATGTGTATATAAATGAAAAATACTCAGAAACCTGTTCATCAAATTCCGTTGCCACTCTCAAGTTTATAGTTCAACGTACATTTCCAGGATAACGTGTTACGGTTTTGGAGACCGTTTCAATATGCTTTTGTAAGTGAGTTGGATGTTCGCAACTTAACATTTTAACATTTTGCGGTTCAAAACATCAAATCAACTGGTTCGTGAATCAGAAATTACTTGCGATGGTTTATTGAAAAGGCCTTATGATAAATAAATAAAAGTTACATGATATATAAATATAAATTACTCATGACAAAAATCACCGTCGTTATCGCTACGCATTGTCATTGCAGCAGCAACAATTGGGTCCCAAGTGAGCTGCCCGTCCATTCTGCGCTCCGGTGTCTACATAGTGAACGAGCCGCAGCGGGACATTGTAGACGACACCAGCTCCTTCTTCGACGAGCCGAGCCAGATTCTGCTTGACAACATGGAGCGAGAGCTTGAGGCGGCTGACGACGCTTTGGAAACCAGAGANATCAACCTTAATCTGAAAATAGATAATAACGCTATTGAAAATGTCACTAGCCATAAAATTTTAGGACTTTATATCGACAAACATCTGCAATGGAAAGTACACATTGATAAAACATGCTCTAAAATAAGCAGTAAAATAACTCTGCTAAAAAAGATATCAAATTATCTCACTTTTGATATGAAGAAATTATTTCATAATTCATATATTCTTACCACTTTCGATTACTGTTGTACGATCTGGGGCAGCGCTAATAAAACCAATTTAACAAAAGTGAATGTTTTACAAAAACGCGCAGCGAAAGTCATTCTACAAAAGCCAAATAGAACACCATCCAAAGAATTGTTTTTACAGCTTAAATGGCTCTCGTTTAATAATAGATGTAAATACCACACGGCAATCTTGATATATAAATGTGTCAACAATCAGACTCCAGAATATTTAAATAATATTATAACTTTTTCTCAAAATCACAAATATAACTTAAGGTCTGCCACCCATAACGATATTGTTAATACCAAAGCGAATACAGGTTATAAGAAACGAGCTTTTTCATACCATAATATGGATATTTGGAACAGTATACCAATTGAAATAATAATGGCATGCTCTATCTCTGCTTTTAAAAGGCAATATAAAACACATTTATTTTCTAATCAATGATATGTCATGTTATTTTCTAATCAATGATATTTTTTGTGTGTCTGTCTAAAAGGCAAAATGTGTGTTATGTGTGGGTGTTAGCAAATATTGTTTGAATGTTTTACTTGTTATAGACCTATATGTGTTTGTTATTTTAAGAAGGCCACATTGTAAAAAAAGTACTGATTCATCTGCATAATATGTATAATGTGTCATTGTCTTTATGTGTAACCTTCTGTAAATAAAGCTTTTATAATTATTATAATTATTATTACGAAGTCACGCTCAAATGAGAAGAACGCATGGACTGCACAAGTTAATGATACTTTAATGATCAAAGGTTCAGAAATGTGTTGTCTAAATCCAACAGTGCTTTGCCTAAACGTGAGCATTGAGTAAATGATTACACATTATTTCCATCAACGCAAATAATGAAGAAAAATTAATGCAAAGATACATTTAAAGCCCTGAATTTGAATAAAAAAAAAACATCGTTAACATGATAATTCATATTCTTTCATCGTGTAAAGGCCCAGTCCCATATAAGCACGGATGGATGCGGCAGACCCGGATCGTCCTGGATTCCCCCGGATCAAGATCCGGGACGATCCGTGGCATTTTGGGATTTAAAAGCGTCGAAGACCGTCCAATGACCATAATATGACAACACGGCATCCACAAGGTCCAACCCGGCAGCAACATGCAATCAACACGGCGCCCACACGGACCGTCCCGGAGAGTCACGACAGAGCTACGGACCAACACGGTATCTACACGGACCATCCCGGACCTACACGACAACAACACGGACAAACGCGGCAGCGATACGGACCAAACACGATCTCCTGGACCGTCGATAACTTTTTCAAAAGCAGGTTGATTTTCAGTGATTCCATTATTATGCAATCATATCTCGAAGTTGTAATGTCGTATTCATAGCTAAAATACAAAATTGCCACCTAAAATGAAACGTATTGTCAAAGTGGGCCTTCCAGTTCCCAAAAGATCGCTACGAGCAGCATCCGCTACAGATGGAGAACAGCAACAAGGGGAAACAACCTCGAGGTCAAGATCTAGATCGCAATCACATTTACAAGTAGATCTCTAACCACCAGCACCACCCAAAGAAACTGACTCCAAAAGAAAAAGAAGACATCCCTCGTCCTTTCATAGAAAGAGGAGGTCATCATGGCCTATTGGCTCAAGGAAAATCCTATTTTTAACACGAAGCGCATTGCTGCCTAATTTAGCCCAAATGATTTTGTGTTCGGTGTCGACAATGCCATGAGGATTATGGAATAGTAATAGTTGTAGTGCAAGGAGCTCCTATACCTAGGACGTTGTACGCCGATGTGCTGCTGTCTCGGGCATCTAGACAGTTGTGCAACTACCATCGGTCGCCGAACTGCTTGGCGATGTTCTTCAACTCATCGGCCATTTCAGGTCAGGGCATTGGTTCCTCAGCAATTTCTACAAGTATCGCATTACAAACCTGACATATGATCTTGTAAATGGTACTGTGAGCGACCCGAAAGCCATACATCAGAGAATGGTAACTGTCACCGATGTTAGGTACCGCAGGGTTTTTGCCAACTTAATATATGGTAGCCCATGCGCAGAATATAAAAGAAGCATTTGGCGTCTTCTTCATTGAGCTCGTCCATCAGCCGTGCGTATTGAACAAGGCCTGGTCTTCTGGCGAGCACTTGTCTAACACAGATGGTTCTCTTTTCATTCTATCCACTGGTGAAGATAAAAAATTGTTTCGAAAAGTTTCCATTTTTCTGTCGTAGCTTCGCTTGAGCAATCAGGATACTGTTTTAACCTGACCTTTTTGCAGTAGAAGCCGGCATCTCATCAGCATCAGCTTGTCCTCAGTCGTCATATCATCGCTCATATTGAATCGTCGGTAGCACAGGAGACAACCGTACAACTGCCGTCCCAATCCTTGATAGACAAGGGTCTGAAATTTGTTCCATGACCGTCAATGACGCATACGGACAATCAATGCATAAATACAGCTCTTCCCGGACCCTATGAGACAGCTAAACGGACCATCCCGGATGCTGCCATCTCCCCGCATCGTCACGGATCAACACGGCATTTTCGAACTTCCCAAAACTGCCGTGTTGGCCTGTCAGAACCCCAAGGACATTCCCGGACCTCCCAGGACCTACACGGGTCTATACGGCGGCTACATGGTTAAAAAGTAATAATATGTTCATTAAACATGACGTTCGCGAAGTCTTTTAGGCAGAACGTTGTATTCAAAATAATACCATCGTAATGTCAAACAGTATTTTGTCAAAAATATACATTCGGTAACGCAGCAAAACATGAGCGTCAAATACATATTGAAACGCCAAGAAGTAACTTGATATATACCGGGTCATTATGTTTGTTTGAAAAAAAAACGCGCTTCAATCTGTGTACAGTTACGCACGATATCAAGATATCATATGCCTTTATATTGCACTCACTCGTACCGCGTGCAGTTTTATCTAAAAACTCAAAGAGTCCACATTGATTTCTCCGTAAAAAGCATGTTGTTTGATCTATGCTCATCCACATACGGTACCCATATCAAAAGGGAGATCATACGATGTATGAGCAAAATGTTATTGTGCGATTATTTAATTAAACATCTTTATTGATATTTCTGTAACAATTAAATGGAGAGAAAATGTCAGCGGAAATAGTTAAACACATACAAATGCAATCGTGATGTTCGATAGTCTTTCTCTTAACCTAAGATTTTAGATGACATAGAACAAATATTAATAGGTAGAAACAAAGAAAGCGCACACAAGTTAAAGCTACTTACAGCCACGGTTGTCATGTCTGCTCCTCTCTGATCGCTGGCCAGGTATGTCGTTCTTCCGGTGCGTCAAACGACACTCTAACCACCTTATGAAATATGCATGCAGCATACAACAAGCGTAGCGTTTACAATATTTCTGTCTAAAGCGACCGATCACAGGAAAGGCAAAGTTTTATCATATATAATTAATTGGAATTTCGACATTTTGACGCGGTATCTATATATACAAAACACACGCTGTAGTCAAAACAATCAATTGGTATTAAACCGATCCATTTCGATTTCAATGAATATTTCACCCTTTTTCATCACGGAAATCTGGTTTTATGGATAATCAACATAAGCAAAATTAATATCAATAATCTGGTGTTTACATGAAAGCTGCCGTCAGGTTGCCATAAAGTGTTAAATAACCGTAGGCGACAATAAATGGTATCTGAATTCCATTGATCACAAGCACTGGTATCATTTATATATAACAAGCTAATGTTAGACGGGTCGAACGAAGATTGAAAAAAATAACTTTGACAGATTCAGAAAAAATATTTTGAGCGAGAATGTCATTTCAAAACCAATAAGATATGTGTTATGCCCTTTACAAAAAGGTTGCCATTAAGCAATGCACATATTCGTTCTCACGTTCCGAAAACTGCTCCGGACGGTATCTTCATCATTTATCAGACAATATTTTTCAGTAGCTTGCAACACATGAACAGTTATTTGAGACGGCGTGTCGCGCGCAGTGCCTAGCCCAAAGGCCAAGGTAAAAGATTGCCAAAATACAGGTTCATAATGTGACATAATCGTTTTTCGAGCGATATCGTTTCGCCACAAACGATAACGTTGTGGTGACGGTGTGTCTCGCGCAACGCCTGTGTTTCCAAACACCTTTTAACAGTTTTGAAAGAAGATTAACCAAGGGTATTTTTGTTAAGTTTTGTATCAACATTCATAGTGGTACAGAAGGCCTTTTGGTTTGCAGCAAATTGTATAAGATCTATGCCACATGATACGCAACGACAAATGCCAGACAACAACTCAGCACATGGTTAAGGATCTCTGAAACATGATACGCAACGACAGATGTCAGACAGCAGCTCAGCACATTGTTGAGGATCTATGACACATGACACGCAACAACAGATGTCAGACTGCAACTCAGCACATTGTTGAGGATCTATGACACATGACACGCAACAACAGATGTCAAAATGCAACTCAGCACATTGTTGAGGATCTATGACACATGACACGCAACAACAGATGTCAAACTGCAACTTAGCACATTGTTGAGGATCTATGACACGTGATACGCAACGACAGATGTCAAACAACACCTCATCAAATGGTTGAGGATCTATGACACGTGATACGCAACGACAGATGTCAAACAACACCTCATCAAATGGTTGATGATCTATGACACGTGATACGCAACGACACATGTCAGACTGCAACTCAGCACATTGTTGAGGATCTATGACACGTGATACGCAACGACAGATGTCAGACTGCAACTCAGCACATTGTTGAGGATCTATGACACATGACACGCAACAACAGATGTCAAACTGCAACTAAGCACATTGTTGAGGATCTATGACACATGACACGCAACAACAGATGTCAAACAGCAACTTAGCACATTGTTGAGGATCTATGACACATGACACAAAACAACAGATGTCAAACTGCAACTCAGCACATTGTTGAGGATCTATGACACATGACACGCAACAACAGATGTCAGACAGCAACTCAGCACATTGTTGAAGATCTATGAAACATAATACGCAACGACAGATGTCAAACAACACCTCATCAAATGGTTGAGGATCCATGACACGTAATACGTAACGACAGATTTCAAACAACACCTCAACAAATGGTTGAGGATCTATGACACGTGATACGCAACGACATATATCAAACAACACCACATCAAATGGTTGAGGATCTATGACACGTGATACGCAACGACATATGTCAGACAGCACCTTAGCAAATGGTTGAGGATCTATGACAAATGACACGCAACGACATATGTCAGACAGCATCTCAGCACATTATTGAGGCTTCATGACAAATGATACGCAACGACAGATGCCAGATAGCAACTCAGAACATTGATATATATCTATGACAAATGACACCAAACGACAGATGTCAAACTGCAACTCCGCACATCGCTAAGGACAAATTCGAACCAAACTAGAGAGGTGCGCACCTTCAAATGCTGGTTTAAAAAATTGCAAAATTTGAGCCCTCTAGCAATTATACTTGGATTTACGCACTACCCACAAAAAGAACGTAATTTGTTGCTAAAAAGGTGATATATAACTCCGGTTATGTTAAAAAATATCCGAACCAAAATATTGCGACCAGCAAGTTCATATGCTTGGTAATATGTGTGTTATACTTAAGCCCTCTAGCAGCAATATTTTAAGTTACGCACTCACAATTAAAAAAGTCTTAAAATCATATAAAAGGTGCCATAACTCTAGTTGTGTTGANGTACCATTGGTTACCTGTATATTCGTATACGTACCATTGATTACCTGTATATTCGTGTACGTACCATTGGCTACCCGTATATTCGTGTACGTACCATTGGTTACCTGTATATTCGTATACGTACCATTGATTACCTGTATATTCGTGTACGTACCATTGGTTACCTGTATATGCGTGTACGTACCATTGGTTACCTGTATATGCGTGTACGTACCTTTGGTTAACCGAATATTCGTGTATGTACCATTGGTTACCTGTATATGCGTTTACGTACCTCTGGTTACCCGTATATTCGTGTATTTACCATTGGTTACCCGTATATTCGTGTACGTACCATTTGTTACCTGTATATTCGTGTACGTACCATTGGTTACCTGTATATGCGTGTACGTACCATTGTTTACATGTAAATGCGTTTACGTACCATTGGTTAACCGTATATTCGTGTACGTACCATTGGTTACCCGTATATGCGTGGTCGTACCATTGGTTACCTGTTTATGGTGTACATACTATTGGTTACCCGTATATTCGTGTACATACCATAGGTTACCCGTATATGCGTGTATGTACACTGGGTTACCCTTACATACATGAACGTATCATTGGTTACCTGTATATACGAGTACGTACCATAGGTTAACCGTATTTGCGTGTATGTACACTGGGTTACCCTTACAAACATGAACGTATCATTGGTTTCCTGTATATACGTGTACGTATCATTGGCTACCGGTATATGTGTGTACATACCATTGCTTACCTGTATATTTGTGTACGTACCATTGGTTACCTGTATATTCGTGTATGTACCATTTGTTACCCGTATATTCGTGTACGTACCATTGGTTACCCGTATTTGCGTGTTCGTACCATTGGTTACCTGTTTATGCGTGTACGTATCATTGGTTACCCGTATATTCGTGTACGTACCATAGGTTACCCGTATATGCGTGTATGTACACTGGGTTACCCTGTAATACATGAACGTATCATTGCTTACCTGTATATACGTGTACGTACCACTGGTTACCCGCATATTCGTGTTCGTACCATTGGTAACTCGTTTATGCGTACACGTACACTTGTTTACCCTTACATACGTTTATGTACTATTGGTTAGCCGTAGATATGTAGGTGTACCATTAGGTAATCGCATTTACGTGTATGTGTTATTTGTTAAATCTGTGTTAAGTTACTTAAATATACTATGAATTGAATATCTTACTGGAAGCACAGCCTTGAGTCTGATGCACGATCTCAGAACGCTATACTAGTGCTATCTTGATTATATAAATTTTCGGCATAAAATTAATACATTTTAAATAAATATCGAACCGCTTTATATGACGTAAACTATAATGTTCGTGGCCTGATGATATGTTCCGAAGCCGGCCGAATGTTTGCTCTGATAAAAAGGAGTCCTGCTACTAGTATGATACGGACACAGAATACGATAGAGGCGAATACGGTTTCGCGTATTTGTTGTTAAACCAGTATGTAAAGATGACAGAAAAACGATATAATAAAACCGGTTACAGTCAGCGTCCGCTGCAGTTCCTCGTTCTTGTCCTTGTACGCCTCCTCAAGCTGCGTCTTGGTTAGATTCTTCTCCTTCTCGTATTTCAACACCCATGAGCACGGGCATTTACAGAGTGTCCAGCACTGCGACACCGGGTGATTCGGGGGCTCAAGGCAGACGGGGGGCACAGGGGCCGACACGATGGGCTCGCCTGAAATGACGTCACAGAAAGCGCTTAGTAACTTAAAGTTGCATTTCGTTTGTGGCCCCGGGACTAACAACATTTGTTAAGTTTCATCTTTGTAGTTATAATTAAAATATAAATTGGCATCACGGAACGTACATAAAACCATATATCCTGTTCTGTCCATGACACAAGGATAACCAACATTTATCAAGTTCATCTTCGTCGTTATCTTAATAATATGAAATGACGTCAAAGAACGCGCTTTTAACAACCATATTACTCGTTCTGTCCATGACCCAAATGGCTACCAACATTTCTAAAGTTTCATTTTGTCGTTATCGTAATGATATAAAATGACGTCCCAAAATGCGCTTTAACAACCATATATCAAGTTACTTCAATGGCCAGAGGACTACAACATTCTCAAGTTTCATCTTCGTTGTTATCTTAATAATATGAAATGAAGTCACAGAACGCGCTTTAACAACCATATTAATCGTTCTGTCCATGACCCAAATGGCTACCAACATTTCTCAAGTTTCATTTCGTCAACAACAATATATCACGTTACGTCAATGGCCAGAGGACTAAACCATTCTCAAGTTTCATCTTCGTCGTTATCTATATAAGATGAAATGACGTCACAGAACGCGCTGTAACAACCATATATCACGTGACGTCAATGGTCAGAGAACTAAGACATTTTCAAGTTTTATCTTCGTCGTGATCGTTATGGTATAAAATGACGTCACAGAACGCGCTTTAACAACCATATATCACGTTACGTTAATGGCCACAGGACTAAAACACTCTCAAGTTTCATCTTCGTCGTTATCTTTATAATATGAAATGACGTCACAAAACACGCATTTAAAACCATAAATCACGTTACGTCCATGGTCAGAGGACTAAAAACTTTCTCAAATTTCATCGCCGTCATTATTTTTATGATATAAAATGACGTCACAGAACGCTCTTTAAAAACCATTTATCACGTGACGTCAATGGCCAGAGGACTTACATTCACGTTTCATCTTCGTCATTATCTTTATAATATGAAATGACGTCACACAATGCGCTGTAACAACCATATATCCCGTTACGTCAATGGCTTAAGAACTAAAAACATTCTCAAGTTGTATCTCCGTCGTTATCTTTATAATATGAGATGACGTCACATAACGGCTTTAACAAAAATCATTTATCACGTTACGTCAATTGCCAGAGGACTAAAAACACTCAAAAGTTGCATCTTCGTCGTTATCTTTATGATACTAAATGACGTCACAGAACGCGCTTAAACAACCATATATCCCGTTGCGTCAATGGCTTGAGGACTAAAAGCATTCTCAAGTTTTATCTTCGTCGTTATCTTTATAATATGAGATGACGTCACGGAACGCGCTTAAACAACCAATGGCCAGAGGACTCAAAACATTCTCAATATAAAGAAGTGAAACTCCAGAAGCTGTTATTAAGTTTCATCTTCGTCGTTATCTTTATAATATGAAATGACGTCACAGAACGCGCTTTAACAACCATATATCACGTAACGTCAATGGCCAGAGGATTAAAGATATTCTCAAGTTTCATCTTCGTCGTTATATTTATAATATAAGATGACTTCACATAACGCGCTTTAACAACCATATATCACGTTACGTCAATGGCCAGATAACTAAACACATTCTCAAGCTTCATCTTCGTCGTTATATTTATAATATGAGATGACTTCACATAACACGCTTTAACAACCATATATCACGTTACGTCAATTGCCAGAAGATTAAAGACATTCTCAAGCTTCATCTTCGTCGTTATATTTATAATATGAGATGACTTCACATAACACGCTTTAACAACCGTATATCACGTTACGTCAATTGCCAGAAGATTAAAGACATCCTCAAGCTTCATCTTCGTCGTTATATTTATAATAT
>VMBQ01010231.1:0-19717 GCA_007657795.1 Dreissena rostriformis | reverse complement strand
TTGATGGTTTCAGTTTCAAGTTTGTGTGTTTCTTTTTGTTTAAATGATGTGTATCTAATTGTTGTGTTACGTATATTTCCTTTAATTACTTCCCATAAGGTGTTTGGGTTTGCATCTTTATTATTTTGAACTGTATTGAATATTTCTTGTTTTATTTGCGTTTGATATTGTGTATCTAATAAGATGCTGTTATTAATTTTAAAGTATCCTGGGCCTCTTTCAGGTTGTATTTTGTGCAGTTTAAGTTCAACTAGAGAGTGATCAGTCATAAATCCTGGTTTTATGTTACATGTGTCAATACTGTTGCAAAGTGACTCAGATATTAAAAAATAGTCTAATCTACAAAATATTGTTGGTTTTGTGTTTGATTGCCAGGTGAATTTGCTTTCGTTTGGATTTTCTGTACGCCAGATGTCTATCATATTGTAGTTTTCAATTATGTTATTCAAAATGTTTCTATTTTTAGAATGCGTGTAAAGGTTTCCCTTCTTTTTATCTAATAATGGGTTTAGAACAGTATTGAAATAACCACCGACTATAATGTTTTTATCTTGGTTATTAATTATAAAGGATTGCAATGTTTCGTTAAAAGTGGAATCATCTATGTTAGGGCCGTAAACGTTGATTTATGTTAATTGTGTTTCGTGTATTTTGATATCTATACTTGCTTGTCTGCCAATTATTATTTCGTTAAAGTTATCGACTGTGATCCCTATATTATTTTTTATTAGAAAGGCAACGCCTTGTTTATTAGTATGTTGTCCACTGAGATAGATGTCTCCGTCCCATTCATCTTTTAAGGTTTGTGCTAAAGTATGTGTCAAGTGCCTTTCTTGTAATAGGCATATACTGTATTTGTTTCGTCTAACCACTTGAAGATTTTTATGCGTTTGTCTTTATTGTTTAGCCCTTTTACATTCAAAGTACAAATATTAATACTCATATAAAAGTATGGTGGAGTACATGATAATTCTGTGTGCGCCTGTCCAGTTGGTTTCTACCCCAAGACATAGATAATAGGTGTTCATATCATATTAGGAGCCAGAGGGAGGGAGGTATGGGCAAGGATAAAAAAATTGATTTATGTAACTTATCAAGACTGGATATGGGTGTGTACTCATGTGTTTGTGCGTTTGTTGTTTCGTGCGTTGTTAAAATTACATTATGGTTTTATAATTGATGTGTTACGTTTTCGATAAAAGTGTTACTATTCGTGCCATCGTTGCATTTGTGTGAAAACATTTTCTTCGTTATTACAGAGCATCACAGATGGAAGATTTACTTCAGAAAGAGGTAGATGATCTTAGGAAGAGGTGAGTTTATATCGTTTTTTTGCTAACATATTAGTTCGAACTATATAAGTTGAAGAATTTTGGGATTAAAATATGGGCTGATATGCCTCAACTAACCATAATTACTTTGGAACAAAATTATACCCACTGACGACATAAGTGTATATTTTAAATGAAAACTATCAGTAAAACTATTTCGTAGTTTCCCAGAACATGATTTGTTGAATTGGAAAAACAACGGATATCATTCATGTTATACCATTGTTCAAGCATATATCTGCCCGACTCGAACAAAGCTAACTTGTCGCGAGACCACTGCGGAGAATCACTCGGTTTTGTTTTGAATGCTTGACGGATATTGACAGCGAATAAGTCTCTGAAAGCAAATTATGTTTACGTGGTACTTTAATCTGGTCGACATCCGCGTGTAGCAGGTCTGTTATGAAAGGGACTGTATTCTTAATTTAATGAAAGCAATTACATTGAATTCAAACGTTTAACTAAACTAGAAGATATATTGATGATGTTTAAACACAGATCAGGCATATTTTGAACAACAGATCACATATATGTTTACTTCTTCCTTAGGTCATAAAATATAATCCTCTAGTTACTTCATGTCGTCGTGTATCACACAAAATGCAAATATTTTGATCTGGTTAATGTTGAACAAAAAAGAAATAAGATTTCAATTTATCGAAATGATATTATTTTATATTGCTGTTTGATTTTAATTACAATGCGATCGAGTTAATGCATAATGACATGATGGTATCGTGTAATTAATTCAAATGTGAGGTTGTGTGTGTCTTTAAACCAGTTTTGAACCCCATGATTCATAAAACATATCATTTAATATGACTTACAGTGTAATAACATATTTATGTACTATGAACTAAATGCAATACAAGTTATATATCTTTGTCTTATCATTTACCACATATTCACATCCCGGTACACTAAAGACACGGTCTCTTTTTACGAACATGTAATTGATTGCTTTAACCATTAATTTGGCTGGTTCTGTACAAAACAAAACACCACTATATGATGCTAGTAAATTTTACAAAAACATTTTTGTTTACGCTTTTATCTGATTAAGTAAAATACATAATATTGAATCAACCGATAGCGTTATTGCAATTGTGTTTGCGACTTGTTTATGTTTGATTACTGATCATTTAAACGATATAATACCTTTATGGAAATTATTAGTTTACATCAACTGTTACCTTACATAAACGGTCTACATAAACTAACGATTGGTTCACGTTAAAAGGTTCATGGTTAATTAGTGTGATTCATTTAATGGTTGTCGTTTTGCAGAATGGACAAATTATCTGAAGAGAAAAAGAAACTCGAAAAGGACATGAAGCTTTTGCAGACAAAGTAAGATAAAATAAAGTGTCACATAAATGCATATTTTTTAGTAGTTTAATATAACGATTTTAGTTCCTGAAATAATGCCACTTTCACTTTGCTCTGTTACCTTTGTAATATTGCTATTGTCAACAGCACAAAATTCGAACGTGAAAGACTTGAAAGATATCTTGATGAGAACACTATGGAATTAAAGAAATGCCAGACCAAGTGAGAACATAATTGAATTCTGGCGAGATTGATGTTTCATGTTAACTCTTTTCTCGTTTAAAGGCGTAGATTATATTACCATATGTATTTAAACTCGAGATAGTACCTAGTAAAATGTGTCATTCAAACGTTTGATTAATTATACTTGTACTATATACATTTCAAATTAAAAAAAGTTTAGACCTTAATTTATTTGACTAGTTATTGCAAGCCGATGTGCGATGCGTTCGGATGTAAACGCACTTTATAACGCACGTATGTACATGTATAACTCAATGTTAACCCTATATACACTTAGATTCACGTGAACTTGTGTGTATCATGATAAAACAAGTTTTGTAAATGTGTAGATATGAAATGCACGTTTTTATTTTTTCGTGTCACAATAAATTCCATTTTAATTTCCCGCATTTATATCTATTCATACGGCACATGAACACTAACATGGTACCATTTAAGTGTTCTTGTGTCGTATAAATTTTTTTCCGGGAAATTAAAATGGAATTAATTGTGTTACAAAATAAATAAAAACGTGCGTTTTATATCTACAAACATCTGTTACCAGACCGCATCTGGCGTTGAAATTTCGGCAATTGCTATATGGAACACTGATTATTATTTTTTTAACTTTATTTACGAAATAGTGTAAGAAATTTTCATTAATTTTGAGTAGAAATATGGCTTTAATTTATTTTTGCATATTTAATTCTATTTTAATTTCCCGCAACGATGTCTATTCATACGACACAAGGACACAAACATGCTACTATTTTAGTTTTCGAGTGTCGTATCAATAGATATATGTGCGGGAAATTAAAATGGAATAAATTGTGTCACAAATAAATAAAAACTAGCATTTTGTATATACAAAAATCTATGTTATCAGAACACATCTAACGTTGAAATGTTGTATATTGCTTTAAGGAACACTGAT
Source organism: Dreissena rostriformis (assembly GCA_007657795.1). Classification (NCBI taxonomy): domain Eukaryota; kingdom Metazoa; phylum Mollusca; class Bivalvia; order Myida; family Dreissenidae; genus Dreissena; species Dreissena rostriformis. Next base: position 15,901 of record VMBQ01010231.1, on the reverse strand, counting down.
TATGTATATGTTAAGTTCATTTTACGGAATATATTACGAAATTGTTGTTGATTTCAGAGCATTATAGAGGCATGTATATAGTAAAATAGTAACCTATGCCGATATCAAGTACAATTCTGAAACTTGTATGTGTTTAATGAATCCGAAGAGTATAGGTTCTGGTAACGCGAAAACTAATTTAATGGTTTAAAAAAGTATAGTGCTATGTATATAAAAAAAACATTGGCATTATATCTTGTTTGTTCTAGGGTGTATACTGCTGAGACTAAATGCAAACAACGAGAGAACGAGCTAAATGATCTTAGGGCAGAGTAAGAATTGTGTATCATGTATATCATATTATATATAGTGTATCTGTTGCTGTTGGTATTGACCTTTACACAATATAAGTTTAAGATTTTATTTAGCCTTACACTTAACTGTGTAGTAAACAAACAATTGTTATCATTTTGGAATAGCAAGTACATGGTGTTATAAAACAAAATAATGTGCAAGTCAATTAGCTCTCTCTGTAAAAGGTTTGTTTACCTTCTTTTTAAGAATGCTACAATTTCCAAATGTATTGGTTTACAGGAGTTCGAACAGGATCCAAGAGCTGACCGCAGCTAATGACGACCTAAGGACAATGTAATGTATTTTTTTATGTTGTGTTTAAAAATAACGAATTAAAACAGATCTTTACTACTCTTAACAAAGTTAAATGTTTAACGCATTTTTGTTGCAAGACTGAGCAAGCATTCCGGTGCTAAGCTTCAAGACAAAAATCCCAACATACCGGACTTAAGCGATCCTAACAGACCGACAAAGCTGGCCGAACGGTTTTCAGAACTGTATGACAATGAGTGGACGAACTGCTTTAAAGTCTTGAAACAAAACGAAACAGAGGCGGATGTAGTTAAAATACTGCTGACAGCTTGCGTGGTAATTATCTGTCCATATTGTAAGCAACGTGCAGAAATTACAACAAACATGTATGCAAAAGAATACATAGTATGCGAAAGTACTAATGTTTAACTACCAAGCTGGTGAAGACGTGTTGCTTATAGTATGAAAGGATAAGTAGTCAACGATGCATCATCATTGGTTAGTGTACATGTAGATCATTCATGGTTTACGGTGGTATTGCATACAAAATACACTTTTTGTTTTCGATCAAATCAACACGTTTGTTACTCATAAAACCAAACCAATATAAAAGACAGAATGAACAGTTTAGTTTATAGAAGCAAAAATGTACATAATCTCGTTTCCTTTTTGTTTAGAAAATATACGACCACTGCATTACCAAAGCATCAATGGCATTGGAAGATCTACATCGTGTATTTCTTGATTTTAACTCGGTAATGTGTTTAAGAACATTCGTTTATAGTTTTTTTTCGATTAAAACCGCATTGTATTTAGAATTAATCCCCATATTACGTTTTAAATACGTTTACAGAATGGGCGGAATATGATTTTTTTTAACAGAAAACAGTTGAGGCTGTCCTTATTTTATGACTCAATCGATTGGCTTAGTCGATTGTACAATTTATGATTGTTCACTATTTTATGCGCGGTTAATATTTGCAGGATTCGGATATCCAATTGCAGAAGCAACTGAAAGACAGGCGGAAGAAACTAAAGCCTGATCAACAATTACAAAGCGTAATGACTTTTAAACTGCTTAATACATTAGAGCATATATTGAATTCACTTATGTCTCTACCAACCGACTAATCAATGTCATTTCATCAGACCGTTATCAAGTTAATTGTTGTTGGGATCACAATCAGATATGTGCCATAAAATTTACTGATTAAATGTGTTAACAAAATATGTTTTATAAATGTATGAAATATGTTTGCTTTCAGAAAATAGACAGTGAACTGAAAGATCATTTTGGTGAAAAAATTGCCAGAAAAATCATTCCGTATGTTCAAAGCTGTCTAGACATATGCTGGTCAATGGCGATTCAAGACCCTCCTGTTCACATGGATACACATTTGAATATGAATGGTCAACCTTTTGATATTGCTGCCTTCCGAGCATACACACAGTCGGGTCCCTCTGTCGAATTCATAGTATGGCCGGCACTATATCTACATGAGAACGGAAGTCTACTGCAAAAAGGCATTGCACAAGGAATGGCCGCAGACGGAAAATCAGCTACTCAGGTTAAAAAAAACAACAAGGTTAAGGCATCATAAACAGTGTTCCACGCCTTTGTTGTTTTGGATACTTATTCAAGTTTACGTAAAGCAGGGAATCGCTTCGTGAAAGTTATTACTTTGATATAGTGTTATTTTATGTTGTTTTCTCGCATTTCGCAAATCCGCCCTGATCATTATTTTAAAACAAATAATTGTACATAACCGGTCAAGCACCGTATAGTGACATATACCGTTATATTGTAAATTGCTGATTAAACTACTCTTCTATGTCAGTTTATGTTTTTTTTCTTCTTAATATTCACATAGAACGCAGCTGCGCATATTTAATTGTTTTCAACATGTTCCTTCTATTGCTGTGGCGCACTGGCTATATCGCAGACTGTGCGCACATAATTTGCTTAAGTACAACAATGCCAACTGTAAAGATCCCTTACGAGTTATTGTATACGATGTAGTTTAGGCGCCGTTCTCATCAAAATAAAATAAATCATTAACAAAGTATTTATATTTTATTTGCTGCGTATTACATGGTTTTTATTAAAGGTCCATTGTTTATAAATTGATGCCTTCAACAAACATCTGCTTGTAGATAACATAAACATTGAATTATTCTGTTTGAATAAACTCAAAATTCAATTCATATTCAATAAATAATTTTGATTTTAAGTATCTTGACAAAAATATTGATTGGTTTCTTACACAACAAATCGACCATTGTTTATGTTCAAAGTAAAATTACCCATTGCACAATATTTATATTTCTGTATTGCGTTCATTAAAAATAAATAAAATGATATACAAACAACAACAACAACAAAGTAGAGTCTTTATTGCCATCAAATTCTGGAAATGTGTTCTTTTTACTGGCAAACCCGACAATAAACAATGAGCTTTCTGTCGCCAAAGTGCACAGCTCAATCATTAGTATCTCTCTAGAACGATAGAGGGTTTATAAAACGTTTCAGTTTGATTGCAAAATGAGGATAAATGACCAATGGTCAATTTTTTAGCTGAAACGCATTGGCATCATTATCAAGGAGTTGAAGGCTCAGTTCACCGCAGCTATAGTTTACTAGATTACCCGATGTTTCACACGAGTCATTTATCTGATATGCCGTACACATGGCGCTTCACATCGTGCACCTACGATTTATAAACAATGAACGGTACACACACAAAAGAGCATGGCACTTCGGTTTGTAAATAATATGACAATAATCGATATCGCTTTCGAAAGAGATGCACTGCATTCAGACTTGCCTAAATGCATTCCTTTTAAATTCGTGTGATGCAACTCCTTCCTGACACGCTGATGTTCAAAATGTTACACGCCTACAGTTGGCAATTACTAATTTAGCAACATTGTTAAAATTATCAAGATATTAGCTACAAACAAAGAAACGAACTCAACCAGAGCAGTTGCTTTGCTCTTTTGTTCTGCACACAAACGCATAAACATGTTCTGCAAGATCAAAGGTGTAGTTTATAATAGGTCGCCATTGCGTAGTGGATATGGTGTTCGCCTAGCGACCGGGAGGTCACGGGCTTGATCCTCACTGTGGGAGTGTTCTTTAGATTTACCCCCAAATACACCGAATACGGGCTCTACCTAGGAAAAGGATCGAGAGTGTTTCAATTAGCCTTCGGTTTCCAATGCAACAATCTTAAATAAATAAGTTTAAACTGAAGGGCAGTTTAAAATTTCAGCCTTTCACTACAAGTATAACAGTTATATACACCAAGTACAACAAATTGCTTATTTTGAATACTGCACATATATGAGCGGTGCGTAGGTACCCCTACTTAAAAGAAATTATGATTGTGTATGTATGTTTCTAAATGCATTAACGACAGCATTATGGCATTGCGGATGCGTGAATCAAAACTATCTAGAGTTTACTCTTGTTTATTACCTTAGGTTAGAGTTGTCAAATGATTTCCCTATATTTTATGTATACAGTTTTTTGCCAACATATGTGATTAATATATAAAACGTACAATATAAAAATTGGTTGACAAGTTAGTACGCAAGGCTTCTTTTATATGTAAAGTTAGTAACTGTTGTTGAGAACCTATTAATACAGTACCGATACAGTTACAAGAATGTAATCACACTGCTCTGTTAAATGTTGTTCAAGAACATTTATTTTCTCTACAATAATACTATTACTTTATAGAAGTAAATATTATAGTCAATTCTATACTAAGTTCACACGCACGGACTAATGTGTGTTAAATATAAGTTACACTATAATGAACTTCAATTTCTGCTAGGGCTCTCATTTGTTTCGATCTGTCGACATCTGCAAAACAAACGCGGGGCGCTAGAGTACTTTGCGAAGGAAAGATATCATCATGTGAAAATGCAAGATCATGATGCGATATCGCAAAATTTATCACCGCTTTTGCATCGTCCTTTATTTTTTTCGCATTTTTGTTCACACTCCGACTTTTAGATTACCGTGCGATATTTGGAAACAACGATGAGTGTTTGTGCTTTTACAATTGCACGATTTTTAAATTTGCGTCATCTGTGCCGTTTAGTTCGCTTTGATTTACTGTAATATCTCGATGCTCCAGTGGGGGCCTCTTAAGATGTGTAGCACAACATTGCTTCTTTGTGTTTTCGGGCCTATGAGGTATATCCGATAGACGCGGAGCCAATCACATGCTTCCTTTTTTTCTTAACACAGTGTCATGGATGGAGCAGTTGGACACTGCCTTGACGACCATCATTTGGCATACCATTTTAGAACGGTTCAATGCCAAAAGTTGTATCTGCAGAAAGTTGACATTGACTTGATTGAATGTTTTGAAACTCCAGAACTCTCTTATCAGCTTTTTCCTGGATATCCGGGACACGTTTGACGACATTGAAGAGAAGGTTAATGCGTTTGTTGCAATTAACGAATATAAGGATGCGAATAAGCGTAAGTACGACACAAGCTGCGAACTTGGAGCTAAGTGCACGCGACAATTTTCGCATTCACACATTCTACAGCATAGTTGGTTGTCTCACTGTTGAACTTCGCAAGCGGTATTATATATGAGCGCATATTCTTGTCTTCACAAACTGTTTGGTTTCATGCCAGAGTTTGAGTTTCTCACTCTGGATGATGTACGGAAATGTGCAACGCATTTAGCGGAATCTTATCCAGGTGACATTGAGGCGTCTTTTGTTGACGAGTTTGCTTAGTTCAAAGCAATCTTAGAAGCGGACCAAGACAGAACCATCATCCACATGAGTGAACGGCTTAAGTTAGATGGAGGTCAACTACAGATAACTTTTCCAAACGTTGCCATCGCTGTACGACTATAATTAACAATTCCAATTAATAACTGTCAAGGTGAGAGGTCATTTGCAACATAATCACGCGTGGAAAACTATCTGAGGAACACCATGAGTCAGTAAAGGTTGACAGCATTGGGGCTACTGTCTATTGAATGTAAAGTCCTCCGAGAACTAGACTTCACGCAGCTGATCGATGACTTTGGCCAGCTGACGTGTCGTAGAAGAGACTTATAGGCTGGGATATGTTACGTGTAACATGTGTGTTAAGTTCAGTAAATAAAATAAAACATTGATTATCTTGTTTGCTATATATAATGTAACTGTCAACTGTGTACAAATGAAAGTTTTCTGATCTTTGTAGTTGTAGTATCAAGTATGATTTTTCAATATACAGAAGGGGGCGATAGGGAAGGGGCCCCCGTAACATGTGCAGCCTTGGGCCCCAAAACAGCTTAATCCGGCCCTGGTCAGATCGCATGGGACGAATTGAACATTATTGCCAGTCGTTACTCAACATAATTTACAGTTTATTGTAACCTAGGACAAATTTACCGAGTATTTCACCCACCGTTTGACCTTTTCAACAAACACACAGACTTCCTGTTGGATTACGCGGTATGTTAATTTCTTTTTCTAGGCAAAATATCGCATTTATTGTGATTAAATGTCGTCATAATGATGACAATATACCTTAACTGGAATGCCAGTCAACTCGTACCTAAGTCAACTCGTACCCTAGTCAACTCGTACCCGATTTGGTCAACTCGTACTTTAGTCATTTTCAGATTGGTCAACTCGTACCTTTTTAATATTTGTTCTTTATGGAAACAAATTGCGATGGGTGTTTGCATGCATTAGATGTTTTTTTTTTTATGTTTATTGCAGGTACGAGTTGACGAATTAAAGTTATATTTTGGCATAGACTAACATAACTTGTATGTTTTTTTTTACCATGGTACGATATGACTGATTAAAGTAATTACCTAAGTAAATATATATTATTCTAAAAATCTTACCAAATTGCAAAATAATTATCATCCATGTCGTTACACTGGTGTATTAATTAATAAATGTTGTTGTTGTTGTTGTTGATATATATGCCTCAAATTATGGTTCGTCTGAAAATTGAGTCCAAGATTTAATCAATTAATCAACACCTAAAATATTTATTAACACCTTCGTGACACGGGTCGTTAATATCGTAATTTACCTAATCTTCACCTTTGTTAAATATTGATTAACACATTACTTGACACGGGTCGTTAATATCTTAATTGATTTAATATGCACCTTTGTAAAAATGAAGAACACCTTTGAATCCAAACTAACAACTAACCAATCAATTAAAAAAGATTTGGATTTTTGTTTAAAACAAACGGATTTAATGAGTATTTAGATGTTATAGCATTCTTCAATAAAATAATAAGATTTCCATGTAAATTTGAAACAACGGTCATAATGTTCGAATAATGTGAACATTAAAATAAAAAGAATGCAAGTTATTGTCTCTTGTGTTTTTATTTTGGCATTTATAAAACACACAAATAACATATACAACATTCACATTTAACACAAAAAACCCATTATATTTCACACAGGGTAACAAACAAACCATCTTATTCAAAAACTACATACAGGTATTAAACACAAGAACATATATCAAACTTAATACAACTACCGACATAGATTATGAACAGCAATAATATACGCTTTATATAGTATATAGTAATTTGGGGATTTACTCATATAATAGTGAGAAAAACATACTCCTTTAACTTCAAAGTGGATCATACCTTTAATTGGTTAAGTCATCATGCGGTGTTTACAATCAAACATTTCATCAAAGAAAATGCCGACAACTACCGCGCGTGTCATTTTAGATGCACGACAAACAAATTGTTTAACAAATCGCCGACGGTCCTGTTGTCATAAAGGTGTTATTAGTCAACATTTTATCAAACAAAACGCCGACAAACACGTCGTTTATAATTATACNTCCTCAGCAACTAATGACTGGAATTCAATGAAACTTTATGGGAAGCTTCACTACCATTAGGAGATTGGCATATTATCAGCGGGTTTTGGTCTGCTGATTTTTCACAGATATATGGTCCTTTTATCTGTTTTCATTAGTGTACACATAACGCATTTCTTATCCGCGCTGTTTTAGAACAACTAACGACTGCGATTTAATTAAACTTTATTAATAACCTGCCGTTTTGCTCGCGTTTTTATCCGTTTTTTTGCTCTGGCTCCAATGAAGAAAATAGCATGGAAATTTAAGGTAACGCCTTTTACACTTCTTTATGAAAGCTCTATTTAGATTTTAAGCTTTGTTGTACCTTTGTTCTACCTTTTTATAAACCGGTCATTCATGATGGCTCATATTATATGATCACCCATGGTGGTTGGGTGGGTGAGGGGAGACGTCCCAGATAATATCAGCTCAATAACGCAAGTGCCCTGAAGTATTCTGAAAAGAAGTATGACCAGACAATTCAGCTGAAACATTGAACTTCACTAAATAGATTTCTTCTACAAATCAATATTTGAGTCTTAAGTTATGCCCCTCAAGACGTTTCCTTTTATCTGAATATAAAGTGCAATATTTGTGACAAAAAGACCTTTGGGGAGCATCACCCGTCTCCGACAGTTTCTTGTTTTGTTAAGTAAGACCTCTCGTTCATAATATAAGCACTCGAGAGTTTATGTATTGAAAATAATTTACATTTAGGAATATTAACAATGCATGTGATTATGAAAGGCAATGACATTTGTCAAATATTGAAATACTCACGCACAAACTAATAAAAAAATATGAATTCAGTAACATAAACATACCAAAAAGTGACTGTGATATCAGGATTATAGTAATTTAATCATAAAAACTATACACAGCTTTTTGTTACAGGAGCCGATCCATGTTCCTTTGATGGAACTCTTCATTACTCGTGGGATTTTGCACAGTCTGTGCATTATCCACACCATGCAAGACAGGCTGGCCCTATCCTATCTACTTTGCGTCACCAAGGAAGTGCCATGCATTTGGAATATGCTCAGAGGGAACTGGTAGCATTTTATGAAAAGCGAATTCCATACATGATAACACTTCAAAATTGTTTGAATATACACATAAAATACAGGTTTACTTTAAGAAGAGAATGTACAGAATGTGGATGATTTGACATTATTTGTATGAAATGTACCTAAGTCTTTATAGCAATTATTCTCTTGGAACAGGAAATCAAACGTTCTACCTGATTGATGAGGCAGAGCTGCTTGGAAAGGGTGCGGACTGTGTCATAAGCTTAGTGCACCATTATTTCCAGCACTATGGTTATGGAGAGAAGAATGCACAGGTAATGCAGTATTTAAAGGTTCATTTCAAAATCATTGTTTCCTCCATAATTATAAACAACTTACATGTTATGTTCTTGGTCAATAATGTGAATATGTGGATTTGTATGCCCCCTTCTTCGAAGAAGATGGGGTATATTGCCTTTGGCCTGTCTCTCTGTCATTGTGTGTGTCTGTCATAACTTTTGCATTATTGATGACAGCATCTTGATACTTGACATGCATGTGTATCTCATGGAGTTGCACATTTTGAGTGGTAAAAGGTCAAGGTCATCCTTCAAGGTCAAAGGTCAAAAACACAATCCAAGGGAAGTATTAAGCTTTGAAGGGAGATAATTTCTATACCTGCCAAATGCTAAATAGAAATTTTATTTCAAAGCGGCGCAGTAGGGGGAATTGTGTTTCTGACAAACACATCTCTTATTTAATATTAAACAATGAATGTATTTGATATATGTTAAACATACACCGGTACATTGAAACATTATTTACAGAAATTGTAGACTTGTTTATTTGTATGTTTTCAGATCCATTTTGACAATGCCGTCAGCCAAAACAAGAACCAAGCTGTCCTGTGGTATTGCATGTGGTGAGTGATTCAAGGTTATTAAATGTAAATAAATAGTTCTTTGTTGAACAGTTATAAATACAGTTGCATGGAAGAATAGTTAGGAACTATTAAATTCATATTTAATGTTATGGTAAAATCATAATGACATTTGTAATCAATATTAAAGGATAGGTATTGATTTGAATATATGCCACTTCATTGAGTTTATAGTGTTAAAGTGAAAACTTTATCATAGTATGCCTGTTAAAATAAAGATTGATAAAAATTGACATTTGTTACTCAAATATTGTTAAAATTGCATGAAATATTTTTAGAAAAGTAAATAGCTGTCAATTAAGTTTTACAATTTAATAATACAGAGGGGATAATTAGACATACAGTTATTGTTTCACTCTTACACTTGACACATTTAACATTTAATTTTTTAGGCCTTCATGAATCCATCAGCATCAATACCATGCTAGCAGGCCACACAAAGTTGCTCCTGACTGGCATTTTTGTGTTTGGAAAGTGAAGTGGAGGGCGAGTGATGCAGAGACAATGTAAGACATTGCTACAACCGTACGATCACCATGACGGTCGGGTCACAACATTCCGCATCTCGTGTTTGACACGGAGAGTCCGGTCAAATTCTTTGATTGGCGGTCACACCTTGAAGCCTCGTTCAGGAACATAAAAAAACATAACTAAATACCACCATTTCTTTGTTTCCAAAGATGAACCCGGTGTTTTGCATTGTAAGAAGTATGCTGACTCTACTGAGGAGTGTTTTGATCTGTTGAAGAGTGCAATAAATAAGAATACCATGCCTCCACTCAAGACTATTCCAGTGCTCCCTTCAGCAAGACAGTGGTACTTGTATAATCACATTTCCAAATTTTTCAGGTCTGAGTCGGCAAAAGAGAAAACATGTCCCAAACCTCTTATTCCAAAGTAATTGTTTAATTGGAGTGTACAGTTTTTAAAAATTGCTGACAATTAAGGCACTATTAAATGTTGTGTATAGGGACTTTTGTGCAGTACAGTATTAGTACATGTATATTTGCATGTATTGTTGATTTGCCTGCAATGAATGGTTAATTCTATCAATGTTTCATTATGTTGTTATTATTATGTAAATTTACATGCATTTCAAATATTGCCCATGTTGTGTGATTGTTTTTTTAGAAAAATAAAAATAAAAACCAGGTTCAATCTTTGTAAATAAGCAAATCATTGCATTTTTTCTAATTTGTTAGATTCTTGAATAACCAGTACATTGTTAGAACCTCTTCTTTATATAAATAAGTTATTAAATTCATTTCATACTTATATAACTATGTAATTTGATTACATATGGAGATAACNAATTCATATTTAATGTTATGGTTAAATCATAATGACATTTGTAATCAAATTTAAATGATAGGTATTGATTTGAATATATTCCACTTCTATTGGGTTTATAGTGTTTAAAGTGAAAACTTTATCAAAGTATTCCTGTTAAAATAAAGATTGCTAAAAAATGACATTTGTTACTCAAATATTGTTAAAATTGCATGAATATTTTTAGAAAAGTAAATAGCTGTCAATTATGTTTTACAATAAAATAATACAGAGGGGATAATAAGACACACGGTTATTGTTTTACTCTTACACTTTACACATTTTACCATTATATTTTTTAGGCCTTCATGAATCCATCAGCATCAACACCATACAAAGTTTGCTCCTGACTAGCATTTTGGTGTTTGGAAAGTGAAGCGGAGGGCGAGTGATGCAGAGACAATGCAAGACATTGCTACAACCGTACAAGCATCATCATGGTCGGGTCACAACATTCCGCATCTCGTGTCTTATATAACAGTATTTCACAGTACTTACAGTTAACATTAAGTTTTGGAATGTCAATAATTAAAACAACTCAGTTCATTTGTTTAATTTTATGCATCTTCACATATATTAATAATTTTGTACACATTTCCTATAATTATTCATCAAGATTGATGTGACGAATTTCATGTAATAAATTGTATGTTCAAAACATAGAACAATTGTTAATTTGGAGATAAAATACCAAAATTCAAATAATGGTAACCATGGAAACCATTTTAAATAAATTTAAAAAAATGATGCTTTTAACAATGTGTTTATATGTAAACATGTTTAAACTATTTTACATATGTATACTGTTACTTGAATACTGCTTAAAATAAGTAGTATATGAGCAATAAAAACAAACTTATTTTAGACTTTTGCACTTTATTAATTTCATACACTGTGTTCACGAAAAAGGCTGTATAATGAAAAATACTAGGAATTTTTGCACAAAATTTCATATTTTAATTCCCCAAAATTTACTCTACCAGAAAATGATGATATCTCAAAATGGCATTTTTTTACCAAATGGGTCAAAATTGCTTGTGCGGCCATGTCATGTATTTTAACTTTATTTATCCAGTGCTTAGTTTATTAATCCCCTAGAGGTCTCACCGTCTGTCCGTCTTGTCTGTCTGTATACATCTGTCCGTCGACAACACTGGATCATGTGATTTCTCAAAANACTTCAGGGAGCCACATTTCGCTCATTTTTTAAGAAAATTTGTCAGATTTTTTCTACATGTAGGCCAATACATTTGTTATAAATGTTAATACACAGTTGTTTCAAATTGGACTTGGAAAATTATATTTTTTTCCAATTTACTTACCCTATGTAAGATTATGGTAAAATACCGAACACTGTTCCAATGGTTTTACACTGCTCACAAGGTTTCGGGTTCCCTGGGGTGATGGCCCTCCTGTTAAAATGAAACCCTTGGGAAAAATGAGATAAAACACCATGTGATGCATGCTCTGTTACAACTCCATCAGCCAAGCAACCCAACATGGGCTAAATGCATGTGCGTAAAGTGTCATCCCAGATAAGCTTGTGGAATTTTCACATGTTAATCAAGGACAACTGTTTTTTCCTAGACTCGATTTTCGTTTGAAAGATGGTTTGTTATGACGAAATATGCAAGAAAATCCGAATCTGGGATGACTCTTAACGCACATGCATTAAGCCCAGTTTCCCAGAACGAGGGTCATATACAACTATATGATGCATGATCTGTTACAGCTCCAGCAGCAAAGCGACCCAACATAGGCATGCTCATACAGCAGGCTAATCTAGTCACGACACCAGAGATGGTAAAGTACATTTGTAGCAAGTTTGGAAGTTGTAGTATAAAAGCATTTGTCATGCTACTTGTGTTTTAATTAGTTATTATGCCCCCCGCCCTAAAAAAAACAGGTTATATTTGTTTGCCCATTTCCGCCAATCGATTTGAAAAAATGGTATGATGGTCACTTGGGTGGAAAGGAAGAAGCCTGTTCGCTTCTGAGGTCAATAGGTCAAAGGTCCATGTCAGAGGTGCTAGCAAATTAAAGAGGTAAAATAAGCATTTGGGTACTACGAATCCTCAAAAATATCCCTTAATAAGACTTTCAAATGTGATAAAACATTATCTGAACATTTGACACTGAATTCCATAATAATCAGATAAATTATGGAAATGGCATCTATAAAATGTGTTCAACCATTAAATGTAATCCTCTGAGACAGAGTATTTATTATTAGAATGAAATTACTGCCGAAGGCTATAAATAGTCTTACTGGTGTTGATGTATGCACAAAACCTATTTCCGTTGTTTTATTTAAAATTTATGTCATTACCCAAGTATAAAAAATTTGTTTCTACCAGTTTAAACTAAATGTCCTTTTCCTCATATGGGGATTTCAAAACAGTACACTCCTGAAATTAACAAAATATTGGTGGATCAAAAATAGTGTTTATCCTCTTGTGCCTTCATTTTGCAAGTTATAATGTTAAACATTCGCTTTCTGATGTGCATTTAAATGAGCATGCTGGTTAGTCTTGAAGAAGGATGACCCCGAATGGTTTATAGATGAAGAGATCAAAGAGCAAGGTCACAGGGACAAGTTTGCTGCAATTTGGGGGGGGGGGCATATATGTTTTACAAATATCTCTTGGTCAAACAAATATAATTAAAGAAAACCATGAAATGTAAAGCGATTGTCATTTGAAAGAAAGAGCATAATTATGTATGCTAACTTAGTGAAATTCAATCTGTAACATTCTAATGTTCACTAGTTAGTTAATAGCTTAAGCAGCTATAGACTGGTTAAATGATTTTATTGAGAATGAGGCAAATGTTAAGTTCTCATTGCTGCAGTAATTGCACATCTTACAGTGTTGTATGTATTTGTCCAGCGTCCTGGTATTAGGTATATGCTGAACCATCAGAACCATCAGATGACTGTGCGATGGATAGATATGCCTTATGATGTGTACTTCATTGCTACCAACAACACAAAGTATGTTGTTTTATCATAACAAAATTGTTAGCGATGAAAAATAGAGAAATGATGTCACTTTTATTATCTGAGTTATGTCCCTTTTCTCTTCATAGAACTTTTCATGACATGTTTATGTGCATATGTGTTAACATTTCTTACCTACGGCTGCCTAAGATATGCAAAAATATTCGTGACTGGTAAATTTGTCCTTAACAACAATTCCAATCTTGTAAAGTATAGCGTGACTATAACTTTAACAACATTGCCAATCTTGTAAAGTCTAGAGTGACTATAACTTTGTCTTTGATGGCAATGCCAATCGTGTAAAGTCTAGTGTGACTATAACTTTGTCTTTAACAACCGTGCCAATCTTGTAAATTCTAGTGTGACTATGACTTTGTATTTAACAACAGTGCCAATCTTGTAAAGTCTAGTGTGACTTAGACTTTATCTTTTACAACAATGCCAATCTTTTAAAGTCTAGTGTGACTATGACTTTGTATTTAACAACAGTGCCAATCTTGTAAAGTCTAGTGGGACTATGACTTTGTCTTTAACAACAATACCAATCTTGTAAAGCCTATTATGACAATGTCTTTGTCGTTAACAACCGTGCCAATCATGTAAAGCCTAGTATGACAATGTCTTTGTCTTTAACAACAGTGTCAATCTTGTAAAGCCTAGTATGACAATATCTTTTTCGTTAACAACAGTCCCAATTTTGTAAAGCCTAGTATGACAATGTCTTTGTCTTTAACAACAGTCCCAATATTGTAAAACCTAGTATGACAATGACTCTGTCTATAACAACAGGTCAAATATTGTTAAGCCTATAATGACAATGTTTTTGTCTTCAACAACAGTGCCAATCTTTTAAAGCCTAGTATGACAATGTCTTTATCTTTGTCTTTTACAACAGTGCAAATATTGTAAAGCCTATTATGACATTTGCTTTGTTTCATCTCACAGGAAGCTTCGGAAGCAGTTACCGAGTTCAGAGCTCAAGAGGACTGCTCGCAACCCATTGAGGTCTGTAAACTACTTCCTGGAACCTCCCCCAGAAAAGATTGTAAGCACTCAGACTGAAATATTGTTAACAATAAGACGACATTGTTTGTTGCAGGGGTGTGATCTCTCCTCCTTTAAGCTGATTTCCTCCCTTTTAATGCCAAACTTATTAGCTTGGCTGTTTTCGAAGAAAACCCTAGGTATTATCATATAAGCCAGCTCGTCCGCCTTCTGCGTTGTCCACGGCGTCCGAAAACTTTAACATTGGCCATAACTTTTGAAATATTGAAGATAGCAACTTGATATTTGGCATGCATGTGTATAGCATGGTGCTGCACATTTTGAGTGGTGAAAGGTCAAGGTCATCCTTTAAGGTCAAAGGTCATTATTTTTTAATGTGTATCTCATGGACCTGCACATTGTCAAAAAAATAAAATCCAAGCACCCACAGCCGAGCGTTGGCACCCGCTATGCGGTGCTCTTGTTTTACAAATAGTTATCATCTTTGCTGGATCTATGGACAAATGAAGTTTGAGCATGAGCATAATTTTATTTTCGTAGCCGTTGTCATGACAATCTAATAATTGGTCATGGCCGTTGTCATGAGGCATTTTTCAAACCCCACTAGAATTTAATTGTTGATAAAAATGTTGTTTGTTCATGTGGGATGCTGTAATTTGGAAAAACCGAAGAAAAATGATTTAATATTTCAATAAAATGTTTTTCATATTTCTATCTTTTGTCTTAATCCTGTGTAATTAGAAATTGACTGAGAGAGTGGTGAATTTTGTTGGATCTTTTACCACATTCTAACGGATTTCTTGAAAAGTAAGCAGCTAGGAAGGTAGGGATTATGTTCACAATGTCCTTCGTACTTAGGCTCTCAAAGAACACACTCAAACCTGCTCAATCCAATACGTAAAATATAAAGAATAGGGAAATACTTACACTCGGCTTTCCACACACATGTATACAGTATCTCAGACGTCGCATGATCCACAGTCATAGCTGGAGTCGATTAAACGGTGTGGTGGCAGTTAACACCAATAGTTTTATAATTCTTTGTTAAGAACAATATGTTAACAATGTCAGCACCATTTTTAGCCTGTATATATGCAAACTCTGAGTTTTTTTTATTGAGTCTTAGGCTATTATTTATTCTTAACCCTTTGCATGCTGGGAAA
>VMBQ01010230.1:0-27604 GCA_007657795.1 Dreissena rostriformis | reverse complement strand
GTTATTCATTCGAGACAGACATGAATTATCGTTTGCATTGCACGATTGCGCCTCGTGCTCAACCACGTTTTGACCACGTGGTTGACCATCGGGCTGTGCGAAAAATGTCGCAAAAATGAATTATCTCACCATTTCCGGCGCTCTCGTCTGCGTGTAGACGCTTTACAGGTGGCGCTGCTGCGGTTGCCGCCTCTGGTTCAGGCCCAGGAACCGGGGTTGGTGCCGGATCTCGTACCGGCACCGTTTCCGCCGCAGCCCTTCTACGCCGACTGGCCATTGGTTCCACCGCCGGTGCCGGATTGACAGTCGCTCGCATCCCCCGTCCCCCTGTTCGTTCCCGTCCCGCTATGGCCTTCCCTGTCCGTCTGCGCACGCCTTGACCTCTACCCGACATTGTAGATATATGAATGTGTATACACAAGTTGTTTCAGCGAAAGCTATTTCGAAAAGAACGAGGTAACATGGGCCTCGGGTTTATATACCTATTAGTGACGTCAGAAAGTCACTATTGAAATCGATCTCCTCATGGCGTATTATCGTCTGCTAGTATCTAATAATCGATACGAGATTTAAACCTATCTTTCCAAAGACATGTATTCACTACTTCAAATAAATGAAATTAATTTTTATAGAAATTAATTTTTAATTTCTACAAAACACAATTTTCCAAATAGTGCTAGCATTGTATTATACATTAATAAAAATACATTAATAAAAAAATAAATCGATCAAAATACTATTAAATTGATTTACGAATATGTCAACGTTTGTCACCTTTAATTGAACAAAAAATACAGGAAGCAAATAAAGATTTACAATATAATTTAGCTACACATTTATTCCAGGACAAACTGTCGTGCCATTGGTATTGTTCCACGCTCGACAGACTGATGGTAAATACACATATGTTGCCAATCTGGACGCGCGTTCAAGACCGTTCTAGTCAACGAAGGTGGAGGCTATGACCCTTCCACTGGACACTTCACTGCATCCGTAGCTGGAGTGCATATGTTCACGGTGCAGTACTGTACTCATTCCTCTTGGAACTTGTCCATGCCGGCAATCCGTTACAGAGATCAGGCCACTATGAGGCAGATGCTTATGTCTGTGTCAGCATGCCGGCCTTTGCAAAGGTTGCCAAAGGAGACAAGGTATGGGTGCGGTCTACATATTCGACAAGCCATGTTTTCAATGAGCAGGGTAACCGGTTGACCAGCTTTAGTGGGTTGTTGATTCATGTGTAAACATAACATTTCACACGAGTTAACACATAATCATAGCAGTAATTCATATCGTTATGTATAATTATATGCAAAAATATGATTTAAATGGAATGAGGTTGTTAACATAATTCGACATATTTTCGAAATGTCGAGTTTCTTTATTGTATGTTGTTTTGTATTGTTAATCAGACATATATCTATAAAATACTCTGTATATAAATCAAATAGTGATTACACAGTCATATGCTTTATACTCCAATTCGAGTAATTGAATGGTTTGCAATCAGCTGTAGCGTTGTGGCTTTGTTTGTTGTTTCTACAGACTAATAAAAATCAATGATAAGCCAATATATTAAAGATACGATAGAGGTATTTGTTGCTTCGATATAAATATATTACACGCATTGAAATCCACTCGTCTCGCCAATTATCAAATACTATCTCGTCTCGCTAATATCAAAACAGTGTCATGCAAAAAAAGGAACAAATATATTGAGTAAATCGTAATACAACTTTATACACCAGATCAATTTTATCCCTAATTGACAACAGTAACGTATATTTAAACTGATCATAATTCAAGATATCATGAAATATTACATGTAATGTATAATTTAAAATGAAAACTGTTCGCATGTGATTTCTCTTTTTATATACAAACAATATAAAACATTTACGTATGTAAGATTTTGTGCGATTTTAAAGATGTCACACAAGCTTCATTTCTATTAAGTGTTAAACTAATTTAGAATTTTCTTTATTTTAACACTTTTTTAAAATTAAAATAAGCATTTTGTATCATAAGTTTACAATCTATTATTTACTACTTATATAAACCGCAATACTATTTGCATATTCTAATTAAAAAGAAGCAGATGTTTGAATCAAATCGCTGCTTTCAGAGTGTATATTTTTCTCTAGTAATTGATCATTTGCAAAGATGTTTAAAATAGCCGCCATTTAATTCAAATTTATGTTGCAATTTAGAGAGAAATTGTTATTTTTTATTAACTTACATGTGTTGTTACTTCTTAATTCTTGTTCAAGTCTTAAAGTTAAAGTCATAAAAATTAGTTGCATAAAAGGTTAAGACCGAATACAGACATGCCTCTCCTGGAGAAGCTTTCAGATTGGGCTTAGGTGGAGAGAACCGTGAAAACAGTGAACGGTGTAAGCAAGGTATCAAATGAACAGTCATTGACCGACCGACCTACTGACTGACTAATTGACTGATTGAAACAGCGTTAAGTTTTGATTATTGAAGTTACTAAAGCAGGACTTCTTGATTTGATATATATATCACCCAATTTTACTTATTTATACCGATGTTACCAAATATGTACAGGTGCTATAATACGCATACTACTTTAAATGTCCATCCTTGTGAATGATGTATTATTATAAATAATCCTCTAGTAGAACATGAACATTGCCGACTCAAGCAACAAGCAATAGAGCAACATCGTAACTACAGTCTTCAACAGTGTTGTGATAACTCGGAAAGGATCTATTTGGTGTTATCTGCGAATATGTAGGTTCCGTACGCCCTCCAAATCAATTCCTATCAGTTAATGCGTTCTCTAAATGTATGCACGATTTTGATAAGTTAAAGTGCATCGCATGGGAGTAATACGTACAAGCGATTTCGGAACAGTTCGATGAAAGTGATTGATTCCTACCCACCCCATCCCCAAATGTGAAATGAGCGTAAGAAATTTGTCTTAAGGGGTAGTAGAACATCTGTTAATGTTTATTTCTATTTTAATGTCATATGTCAGGCGTATTAAATAACAAAGCTTTTCCATCCACCTCACCACGGTTAACCCGAGCCTGCTATTTTATATTAAACATTTTATAGAAAGTAAAATATGGCAGGCTCGCTTTCAATTAATTAAAAAAAAAATATAATGTGTATGCCATTACATCTTTTAAAAATAGGATAGTTTAAATGGTGTCTACTACTAAATTCATCACAGTTAAAGCGAAACAGAATGTCAGAATTATCAATACATGTATTTAAGATTGTTGACTCAACTAGTCAAACAACACTAAGCGTCAAAATTTGCCATACACCCGGGTTATGTCTCATTGCTCAAAACATTCATAATACCCTGATTTTCAAATCTGAGTTTTGGAGATATACATGTTATATGTGGTTTTTATGAATATTGATTAACATCGTATTAAACGAAACATACAAAACAAAATCACAACTTGTTTTCGCAAGGAACATATAGTTCCCGGAACTGTGTACATATATATTCAAAATCCGTTTTTAGCTGCCGATTTCTAAACACCCTTCATTGATAAAGGACCCTTATAAGATGTTGATCGTGAAGGAAGCAAGTCGAAGTCGTCTTTAACTGACACGTCGATTTGTCAAAACACGTTTTGATTGAGAATCAGAGTCTCTACCAAATTATGTTTCTTTACTTATTCCACTGTGCACTTGTTTCGTCATTATCTGTTATCTTTGAAATCATCAACAACGATTTGTTGAATAATTGATAAATTATGTTTTCCACTTTGCACACACACACACACACACACACACACACACACACACACACNCACACACACACACACACACACACACACATACACACACACACACACGCACACACACACGCACACACACACACATACACAGACAGTAGTCATGCGAACAAATAGTTTGTGAACATTCCAAAAGAGTCGGTAGTCGTTATTTCAACTTCAAAATCAGAATAAAACATAATTCACAGTATATGTTATATCAAAATGAATAATAAAAGCAAACGAGAAAACGTCAATGACCTTAACAAAAAGTGATAATTTAACCCAAAAAGACTGGTCGTATTATGTCAGTATAAAACAGATACATATCAGCTGTGAAGTCAGCGCCAGCTTGTTCTTTGGAATCCTGCATATGCCGTTGAAGCGAGTGATGAATGGAATTAGTTCCAGGAATGGAATGTCTGTCGAGGGAAATGAACGAAGTTCGTGTAGATTGTACACCACTTAAGGCATTTTCGGTAGCAGAAAGGATATGCATTTAATAATTGTTTTACGCCATGCTACAGGGATAGATCACATTTTCGCTTCGTTAGAATCTCACTGGAGCCATACATGGATTTTTTAGATATATTTTTGCATTCTGTATATTCTTTCTTTGCGATTTAAATTAGTATTACTGTTAAAAAATAAACCAGTATGCGAGGTGTTAATATGAGTTTTTGTTTAAATACGTGTGTATTTTGGGAGAAAATACTATAACAATCGGAAAATCTCTTACCACCGACCTATCAAAGCCCTGCCAGTGCGCGGCTTTTATGCAGCAAAAAAGTAATGAACCGTGTGATAAAGTTGGTTCAGTATGCTTGCTGTTTAAAATAGATCTCTCAAGAGTGTAATTTTTAAATCCCTA
Source organism: Dreissena rostriformis (assembly GCA_007657795.1). Lineage (NCBI taxonomy): Eukaryota > Metazoa > Mollusca > Bivalvia > Myida > Dreissenidae > Dreissena > Dreissena rostriformis. The sequence continues at coordinate 22,975 of VMBQ01010230.1, read as the reverse complement.
TGTTAGTCATATAATTGTAATTTATTATTAACAAGTAAATGTTATAAACTATATATTTTAAGCAAATATCTTACGTAAAATTAAATGCAAGGAAAAACGTTAAATGATACACTAATACAGGACTCGAGTCAGTAAACTGCTGCTGCTGCTGCTGCTACTGCTACTGCTGCTGCTGCTACTGCTACTGCTACTGCTACTGCTACTGCTACTACTACTACTTCTTCTACTACTACTACTACTACTACTACTACTACTACTACTACTACTACTACTTCTACTACTACATCTACTACTACTACTACTACTACTACTACTACTACTACTACTACTACTACTACTACTACTACTAAAACTATTACTACTACAGCTACTGCTATTGCTACTGCTACTGCTGCTGCTTCTGCTACTGCCACTGCTACTGCTATTTGAAAAAATAAACGCTAATATTTAATAGGTCATATCAACACAAGCAAAACATATGGCAGAATATTATGAGGGGAGCCTATTTTTTAACGCATACTTTATTTACATCGCTGGAGGTCCGTCCCATGTCAGGCGTTAGCAAGTAATAGTCCGGAGAGAACGTCCTTTTCAACTATTAAACCAACATTAATAATATGTTTATCCGACTTTAAGTCATTCACTTTTTACAGGCTTTGAAAGCGTCGTGTTTACTCAACATACACTCCACAGGTACCTATATTATACAGTAGGCCTGGGAACAAGCGCTTGAAACAATTATTATAGTTATGTTGTATATATACCGATACACTATTTTTGTAACAAAGACAGTAGTTTACATATCTTTGCTTCATAAAACAGAAAGCAACATAAGCATTCAACTCTTGTTATGTCTTTTCATATACTAGTTCACTAAAACCGACGAGTATGTTGCTTTATGGTCTTGTTTGGTATTTGCATGTATTATTCTTGAACTAGTTGTATTTTCGACAAATCGGTGATCTGGCTTAAAAACGATGAAAGTGTTAACCAAAAGTGTAGGTATGTTTGACTATGTCAATTTGAAATCCCCACATTTATATATTCCAAGGACATCAAATAATCAATCTCTTAAACGCAATTAATGTACACTCGGGCTTATGGTCGCGTTGGTAGCTTTGACATATTTATATTTAACTGCATCTGCGCGGTACAATAGCAATTTGTTTTAAAATCAGCTAGCACATTTTCTCCATCCTGTGTACAATAACCAAACATAATAAACTACGAAAGTTTTAATATTGAATATTTCACATTATATTTGCAACAAATTATTTACTTTTCAAACTGAAAAACATACACCAACATGTAATTTTACCAGTGTTGGGATAAATCTATTGAGTTAATGTCCTGTTTTAAAGAACACTATTAAGCATCTTTTTCCTAGTTTGAATGTTCATTCTTGATTACACTTAAAAGATAGAAATACACATATACACAATGTACATGAACAGTTTCAAATACTAAGCCGTACGTCGTACACACTACAAAGTGTTTAAAACACAACATCTAACAAAAAGCATTTGCTGTGTCACGCAATACAACAGATACCTTTTACTTAGATACAAATGGCAATGTATTGTGTTCTCAATTGATGTAGTTGTTAGATTGAATTATTCACCAAAGTACCCTTATTTGTTTGTACTTTATAAAATATCCTTTTGTTAAAACAGTAACCACAAAGGGAAAACATGTTTTTACTAGCTTGTTTAATTAAAATATGCGTTAAATTATTATTTGTTGTATGACTAAATTATGATTTTGGAAAAAAGTGTCAATACAGAAACAACTGTTTCACTAAATTTATATTACAGAAGCCATGATTTTGTTATACTTTATCTCATGAGCTATTTGTTTCAGCCAACGTTAATGTTTACTTACATTAAACAGTTTACCCCTTTATACTAATACTCTTTATTGTTCATATAAAGTGCATACATACAAGAGTCGGACATATTGCACGAGGCGATGCGTATTTAAAATTATGAATTTTTCTGATGTTTCGTCCCGTTTTCTTTATTTTCGTTTACTTTTTAAGTCGCTTAATAAATAAATTCATGATTGATGACACGTGCGTACTTTGAATATATATTTAAATGTCCCTGCAGCGTGGATTTTTTTATTGCATTTGTTAAAATAAACTGCTGTTGACCTGATTATTGATACCACTATCAAGAGTAAAACAGTAATTGGTTTGCACTAACCAAATCAACCCATTTTTTTCCGACCCTTAACGTTTCTAGTGGTTGAGTTTCCGATGATGTTTATTAAATTTGATCACATTTTATAAATTAATCATTAAGTTTGGGATTACGTTTGCTGCATTAAATCATATTCGCTACATTAATTTTAACAAAATTATCTCACAAAAAATGTTTAGCCGACCTACCTCCCCTAATTTGTTGGCGATGTTAGTGGAAACAAATGAAATTGAATGGTTGGCATTAAGCTCTAAATATTTACATCGTAATATCATTCAAGAATCTTACAGTGAAGTAGGATATGTTATGCTCATTAAAAATGGCATGTTTTTGCTTCTTAAGTCATATAAAACATGTGGCCTTAATGAAATCTCTCAAACCTTATAATAAAATAGCAATCAGCGTAGTTAGTAGCACAAGGAATAGTAGAATTTAAAAGCGATTCAAGTATGAAGTTCTGGTTATAAAAAAGTCTGGTTTAAAGATGTCGTTCTTTTAAACATCATCAGTATTTATGTGGCATTTATTAGCGAGCTTAAGAACATTTTGTTGTTCATATTTAAAGGAACTTGTTTACATATTTTCGTACATGTGAATGTTAAGTTTTATTGAGCGTTTTTGCTTAAATATTATTTGAAAAAATCATAAAATATAATTTTAATACAATCAAAATAAAGGTACTTAAACTAATAGGCCTATAAGGGGACTCGTACCCGAGACCTTCGGGCTAAAAATATACCGATCTAGCGCTCACAAGTGTCTACGAATCTGTAGAACTTAACAGCATATTTTCAAAGCATTTAAGTAATGCCAGAAGATGTCCATTTAAATGAATAATTGGATTTTTTTCCCAATAATCATGCATTTAAATGATGATTTTCGTGCACAGAACATTCTTGTGTTTTTCATGCACATAATTATTCGTTTTTAGGAATTTACTTATGCTACATAGGAATGTGCCATATATAATCTGTAATATTGGGCTTTATAATTATTCCACGATGTGTTCTAGGTTATTTTTTTGTAATTTTTAATCTTCTTTTTCACCATAATGTCTTTGCATTTCGCATCAAAAGTATTTCAATAGTATGACCTCGCGGTATTGCTTTTGCTAGCTTTGATGTCATTCAAGATGTGACATCAACAAATGAAAGATATCAGTTTCAAATTTTGTGTTTTTGACCAGAAAAAATAATAATCTAAAAGCCCAAGTTTCATACTCTTTGCATATTGTCTGATAATAATAGCTAGACGTGTTTAGAGTTCTATCCCATTCTTCTACCATAAGTGTTTCAATCATGTCCTGTTAATGAAACCTGGGGTTGTTTTTGCTGTTCGACAGATGCATACACTCGTAATATCTCTTCATTACTTTTAACAAAAAAAAAGTTTCTTAGGGTATTAAGAGATTAATACCGTGTGTTTTCCGGAAACATATAATTTTATTATTAAACAAGTATCATCAACTGAAGAGACATTATAATAATTACATATAACAAGGAAACGACAAAGTAGTAAATTTCGTCCCGTTACCCAAGACAAATAACTTAGAAGATGCGGATAAAAACTGGCGCAGAAAATATCAAAACAATCTATTATACAAGTGATTCTAACAATCTTATCAACAACGTTATGAAATAAACGTTATTTTGGTATTAATATAAAGAAGTGAAACTCCAGTTGCTCCAGCAATAGTGCATTCTTATTTAACACACTTCGTGGTCCTTTATTTATGGCATATGAACAATTTCCAAAACAGTACGGTACAATACGAAACAACATACACACATAGTAGAATAAAGCGGGGGTCACGGCCTTGGAATGGTCAATGCTTGGCACTGGGGGTTTTAACCGGTTTAAGAGCACTCAACCACACACTTTGCCCAGCAATATTCATGATACATATAAGTGTAATTAAAATTAAACCTCATAGCATTGCAACTCAAATTAAACAGTAACTAGAAAAGGCGCGGTCGCGGCCGACGCGTATCCCCACGCCGCATAAATTGGTGAATAGATGAAGAAGTTATGTTAAAAAAATGGGTGGGCGTGGTCTATGTGGGCGGTGCGCCCCAGGGTTTGTAATGGGGCCATGCATAGTTGTGATTGACCGTATTGTCATAAGAGATGTTCAGCATGACTTTGAAATTTAACTGGATTACATTATCAAAAACATGCGTTGGGATACGCGTCGGCCGCGGCCGCGCCATTTCTAGTTACTGTTTAATTTGAGTTGCAATGCTATGAGGTTGAATTTTATTTTCACTTATATGTATCACGAATATTGCTGGGCAAAGTTTGTGGTTGAGCGCTCTTAAACCGGTTAAAAACCCCCAGTGCCAAGCATTGACCATTCCAAGGCGGTGACCCCAGCTTTATTCTACTATGTTTGTATGTTGTGTCGTATTGTACCGTACTGTTTTGGAAATTGTTCATTAATTGTTGTAAAATTAATGGCATTAAATAATCAAAGTACTGACAGTACTGGTGTGACGATGCTTTTGAAGAGGATGGATTTAAAAGCATCAATTTAAGTTTATCTACATCTCCACAATTGTGTATGTGGGTGCGAAAATTTTGGGTACGAAACAAAATGTGGGTAGGAAAAAAAATGTGGGTAGGAAAAAAAAATTGGATACGAAAAAAAAATGGGTACGAAAAAGTTTGGGTACGAAAAAAAATTGGGGGTACTGGGAAATAGTACCCGTGGGGAATTTGACCCATTCAGCGAAACTGGGAGGCGGGTTACAAATTTCGATCAAATCTGAAAATAACTAGTGCTTATAGTGTAGGAGGAGATAGTGGCCAGGACGGACGGACGGACGGACGAAAAGGCAATTTTTGGTGGGTGTGGTCTATGTGGGCGGGGCCCTGGGGTGGGTAACAGTGCTTTCCACAGGATTTTTTTCAGACGCCCCGGTGCTGATAGGGGTGGTTCGGGAGGAGTGTCCCCTGCCAACGTTGATTTGTTTTTTATTTAACGTGTCAATTGACGTTCTGTGGTGCTTTATAACTCTACGAAAAACAGCGTCAAAAGACGTCATTTGGTGCGCTCTTCAAAAATATACCCCAAGATATAAATTCATTTATGAAGATATAATTTCTAATTGTTTTAAAACTGTCCCGCATAGATAGTAATATCCCGACTCGAACGATTCCCCAATACATCCGTATCAACCCGAATCTATTACTGCATACTTACTTCTTTTCAAGTTTCTATTCATTACCCGATAATCCCGTGTATTCCATTTTTTAAAGCAAATTCTGGTAAATATTGTCGATAAAATTTCTCAAGAATTTCCATTTTTCATTACCGTAATGTGGACATGGATGGTCGAGATAGACCGTGTTGTCATAAGAGATGTTCAGTATTAATTTCAAGTCAATTGGTGAATAAATGAAGAAGTTATGTTAAAACAAAATTTTGGGTGGGCGTGGTCTATGGGGCGCCCTAGGGTTGGTAATGGGGCCAAGCATAGTTGAGATTGACCGTATTGACATGAGAGATGTTCAGTATCAAGTTGAAGTAAATCGGTGTAGAAATGAAGAAGTAAATGTAAAATAACCTAAACTATAGTGTTAACAAGGTTTTACTATAGCCATATAAGGAAAAATGCCCCGCCCCCATAACTTTTGACCCAATGGTCGGATCAAAATTCCAAATAGTGCACCGTCGCACATATGCTCACACATGTAGCTACCATGTGTTTAAGTTTCATGGTTCTAGTGCTAATAGTGTAGGAGGAGATAGTGGCCAGGACGGACGGACAGACGGCGGATACAACCACAATATCCCCACGCTTCGAAAAGCGTTGGGATAATAAAAGAAAATTAAAACGCATTCAATTTAATTACAATTTAATTACTCAATGGGATGAAGGAGACCAGAGCAACTGAGTAACAGATAGATAGCCTTTTTGTCCTCCATTCATGAAGAGCATAACATATAATACAGATTATAAGCATTGAAGTACAATCGATTATATACACATACAAGAGATCAAAATGAAGCAACTCAATACAGCCATTATATTATTTACACAGATAAGTAACATAACTAGAGTATATATATAAGTTATTGTTAATTCCTAGGGAAAATAATCAGAGTCAGATGAGCATAGGAGACGTCCCCCTTTTTTCAGTGAAACTTATTCGCCGAGGATATGTCTTAAAGCGAAAAGGAAAATAAAAACATCGTACGCGAATATACTTAATATAAGTCACAAATTTTGCCCTCCACGTAAGACTGCTATATAGTATTAAGATACACCAAAATAGATTCGATTGACATGTCAACATCATATTTGTGTAAAAAACCTGGCTCAGAGCGTCCAACACTAGTTCAGGATGCTAACAGCAGCTTTGCACAATGTAAAATACACAAAGGATGAGTCAACAGTTTCAGATATCATTTTCAGCAACAATGCACTTTGTTCTAAGCCATTCAACATGTTTAAGTGGAGGAAGCGTGAAAATTCCGTTATTCCGATGCATTCAATAAGAATTGTCCATAAATGTTTTCGCTTATCCTCTAGCAAGTGACAGTAACACATCATCTGAACTACGAGATTAACTGTTTTAAAGCAACAGTGTCTGCATTCTCGTACATATTGTCTAGACACAAACATACCTATGCTATTCAATATTGTTTTAGACACGGTAAGTATTTTTGGATTGTCCTTTGCTACTCTCCATAAAGGGGAGTAGTTATTGGAGTCTATTACATGCGCAGTTACTCCTCATTGATCGGTGCCTTTGATTCGACTCTGTATTTCGTTCTTTATGTTCATTTCGACTTTTCGCTCAACTATTTTCTTCCATTGTCGCTTTGTAGGGAAATTTCCATCTTGGACGTATGAACTTAAGACGTTCATTAAGTCGTACTTTTGTAGTATCCTGTAAGCATCAGGGATATATCCGAGGCATTGGCCTTCTAATTCAATGTGACGTTTAAGTCTATTGTTGAAGATATCTTTCGCTAGGTATTAAGGATTTAATCTGCGAATGAAATTACGAACAAGTATCAACTACATCCCTTCTATTAGTTATTATTTCAGATCATCATCGTGCAAATACAGGAAGAAGCAAAATAAATAAAACAAACATAAAAAAACGATCAATAAACGCCCACTATAGAAAAAAATATTAATAAAGTTGAACGATATAAACCCGATTACATGTGCATGTATCCGAAACAGTAAAAGTAGATCGGATGACGTAATTCAGAAACGATGACACGATGACGTCACCAGTAACAAAATCAAATATTATTAAAGGGGCAGTACTGTACAATCGAATTATAAAGTAACAACTACGCAGTCGAAATAAACAACAGCAGAGCAATTGTTCAAACATATCTTAACTAGTATCAATGGAACGCTGTTTATAAACATTGGTTGTGTTGCATAAATACGACCTTGTCGTACAAAAATGCAAGCGCTCTATAACTTTGATAAAGAGGTCAATAGATAATTTGACGAAATTAGAAAACTAGCCCATTACATTTATGTTGGGTCTTTCAGAAAGTGAAATTATTTCGGTGATGACATAGTCACCTTCCTCGCTGTGCACCCGTCTCGCTATTAAAAATATAGAGCGAGGGACTGGAATATGTCATCACCGAAATAATTCCACTGTATATATTTATACAACACAATAATGAGTGTTAAACCATTCTTGTTTAAACTTACATAAAAATAATAAAAACAAATTAAAAGTCTAACAAATAAAATTATTGAATATAATAAATTTAATACTTATAATGCAAATATTCTCAGTAAGCAAAATACATGAGACTCATATAGTTTCAATATGGGCAACTTATTAGGGGTTTGCAACCGTTGACCAAATGTTTTACTATATGGGTATTACATATGTAACCCATATGGGTCCTATCTGGGTTCCATATGGGCTGTATGTGGTCCTGTAAGGTTCCGATATGGGCTGACAATATATCAAGCGTATTACCTACAGTATTCATGATTCCCGTCTTTATTTTATTGCAACCTATGAATATATAGGACGAATGAAACCACAGAAACATTGTCAGAAGACAAACTCTCATTAACAACCGCATGTTTTTATGCAAAGCAAGATAGGCAAACTGTGATTGAGTCTGGAATTACGACCATCTCGTGAATGTTTTAATATTTGTAAAATATGTTAACAAGGTAACAAAAAACAAACAAAAATTGCATATTTGAATTTTTCATAAATTGTATTTCATTTGTAATAAAATGTGAATTAAAAACCATGTCGTTTTTTTTTAAATTTAAGAATATCCCATAAATATATTGCATAACGGGATTTTTGATAAATTTAAGATAACATTTCGTATATAACTTAGTCTGGCATGTAATTCATACCAATATAGTTCTGTGAAAGCAACTTGCTTCAGAAATCTCAATGGGACATACAATCATTGGACCACCCAGTTTCTGATGGGAAACACAACAAATGCCGAATCGCTTGAACGGATGGCAGAACGTCATTCGCTAAATATTAGCACAACGCCTTTCACCTGTTGCCACTATAACTTAAGTATAATCGTTAATTATGTCTCTACATAAAACACAAATCCTTGATTAAATAATATATCTGATCATTTGGTTAATACAAAAAAGAGCATTTTATCTGCCATAATGTAAGACAAACAATCTTTATTGCTGCTTTTGCCAAAATTTGGCAGCCTACTAAGTATATGAAGCAATCATAAAACACAAAAATAAACTTTTTATAATAATTCATCTGTTTATTTGACATGAGTTATATTACACCCTTCACCTGAACATTTGCTATAGAATGAGAAGAACAGATTACTAAGAACAGTTGAGTTTCGTAGTTGAAACACGTCGGTCAGGAACATTTATTGTGATTTGAATCCCTGAACCATACGTAATAATGGTGAATGTACAAGTTTATTGTATGCTAATGGTCTTGTTAGGGACCTCACTTGCAACAGAGCCCTCGTGCCGTTTATGCTCTAAGTATGATTACGAAGAAAGAATTTTGGAACGATTGATTCGTAATGAACTGGCACTGAAAAGCACCTTGGAGAAAATAACAGAAACGCACACAAACGTTGAGAACACGTTGAAAACGATACAGGAGAAGAATGTGAAACTAAATGAAGCCATGCACGCTCTTGAAGTCAAGAAGAGGGAAATTGACGATGCAGTTAAAACAAGCATTCAGTCTAGCTTTAAGGAGGTGCAAGAAATGAGGCAGGAGTTTAATGATAAGGTTGGCAGTTTCATAGACACTGGAATCCGTAATCTTACCGGAACCGTTGAAGAAATGAAAACAACTGTCCAGACACTTGTTGCAAATACGTCAAAGGAATTGAATGTCCTGATAGGTATTGTATTTTGTCTCACTATATATGCAGTCAACAGCATGCACATTTGTAACAAATATTTAGTATTAATTGAGCATTATAATATACATTTTAAAACATTGTATTGAGTACATTTCTGCAAACGTTTAACGTCGCTTGGCATCTGTTGTTGTTTGAACAAACATTTAAATATTACCGAGTTTATGTTATAAATTGACCTTTAAAACGGTCATGATATGTCATTATTGATAGTAAAGTAAATATGATAATTTAGAATCATTTATGAAAAAGCAGTGCAAGGACTGTGTTTATTATGTATGCACAAAGTGGATATTAGACAGTGTTCAACTGCTGGAAAATCGCAAGTTTATATTAAGTTTGCATAACAATANAAACTGACAATGAAAAAAAAAAAAAAAAAAAAAAAAAATTAAAACACCTCTAGCATGATATGTGTATGTGAGCATAAAAAGTAAGAAATATAAACCTACAGTGTTTTAAGCAAAAAAAGAAGACCTCAAAGCCCCATTACACAAATACTATCTTAACATTAAGCTTGTAGAAATCGTTTCTTATCGACATACTCACGACTGAACTATGCAAAATAAGCATGGAGATCGACAAATTCAAACTGATTAGAAAACTATTCATCATATGGTCTATACGCACGTTAGCCGATGAGCATCTGTATAAAATCATGTATAAATTTAATGCTGTCTCAGTAGGCTAACTATTAAAGAATACATAACAATCATACCAAGAAATTTCGATCACAGATAGCATTAAATGTATTTCTTATAGAAGAAATATGTTTGCAAAAATCAGTGTCATTTTCGTTCATAAGAACCGAAAACAATTTAATTCCATTGGATTATTTTGGTGATCAGTGTAATCAAGCGTGTATCTACGATTTTAATTTCAAGATAAAATTTACTTGTACGCAAACGAAGCCGAATTTGAAACACAAACTTTAAACTTAAGTCAAATACAAGTATTACATTTAGTATGTATCATAATTTAAATGTTTTATGACAATTTTATGTCTTGCGCTGTAATACACATATTGAATTATATTGAAGTTGGCGAAATAATAACAGGCTACGTTTGTCATATAAATACATATCCACTAAGCACACATTTCCCAACAGTGTACATTACAGCAATAATGAGTCAGTTAGTATGTAATATGCTATATTGAAAAAAAAAAACATCAATCAAAATAATATTAAAAATACATAGAAAATACATTAATTAAACTACTATAAAAATGATTTAGGAGTGGGTTACCGCTTGGGGTTTTTACCTTACAAGTAGTTAATAAGCCTTATGTACATGACTGAGATTTTGACTGCAATACATAAACGTATTTTAATTATATTACGCTTCATTATATGATATTTCGTATAACACTATTTATTCATCATCGCTTATCAGTTTTATTTAACATTAATAAAACAGTGAAATGTTGACGACATTGGACATGTCAGCTTTAATTGAAATACAGGAAGCAACTAAAGACTGACACAATAATTAAGTAACACTTTTATTCCAGGAAAAAGTGTCGTGCCGTTGATAATGTTCCACGCTCGACAGATCGATGGTACACACAATTACCCTGCCAATCAGGACGTTGCATTCAAGACCGTTCTGGTCAACGAAGGTGGAGGATATGATTTTAACACTGGACACTTCACAGCCTCCGTATCGGGAGTGTACATGTTCACGGTGCAGTACTGTCCCTATCCGGGCAAATGGGCTCTCTTTGAACTTATCCATGACGGAAGTCACTTACAGAGATCCGGCCACATGGAGAAAGATGCTACAGTCTGTGTCAGCATGCAAGCCTTTGCTAAGGTTGCCATCGGAGACATGGTATGGGTGCGGTCGACATATTCGACAAGCGCCGTCTACAATCAGGGTGATAAGTGGAACAGCTTTAGTGGGCTTTTGATTCATTTGTAAAAATCATATTTGACACGAGTTAAACAAGTTAATAATAGCAGTAACTCATATCCTTATTTATACTTATATATTTAAATATGATTAAAATGATATGTGGTTGCTGACATAATTTGACATACTTTCAAAATGTCGAGTTTTGTATGGTCTGTGATTTTGTATTGCTTACCAGACATATATCTATTAACTACTCTGTATTATAATCAAATAGTGAGTAAATAGCCTTATGCTTTATTCAAATCAGGTACTTGAATGGTTTGTAATGAGCTGTAGCTTTTCCGACAATCTGTTTTATATGTTCAAACAAGCAATATTTATAAAATATATATTTGTTAGTATTAAAATATTCATGACAATGGCTGTTGTTTCTGCAGGCCAATAGAAATCGATAATAAGCACATACATTAAAGAAATGTTTCAGGTATTTTTTGCTTCAATATACATTTATTTCAAGCATTGAACTTAAATCGTATCGCTACTGTCATATCGCAACAGTGCCATGAATAAGAGAAATAAGTATATCTATTGAGTTATATTGAGTTATTCGTAAGATAATAAAACGTTAAACACCAGATCGATATTATCACTAATTGACAACAGTATCGTATATGTAATCTGTGCATAATTCGAGATATCATAACATGTTACATGTAATTAATTATTTAAAATAAAAATTGTTCTCATGTGATTTATCTTTTTTTCACCGTACAAAAAACAACAGTTACGTAAGTTAGATCTGTTCGATTTTAAAGCTATCACAAAATTTACATTTCTAGTTAGTGTTAAACAAATTTAGAATTTGTTTTATTTAAACACTTTTTATCTAAAAAAAAAGCATTTATTGTCGTTTTAACAAGTGCAATTATTTTCAATTTTATTATTCACCCCTAATTTAAACCGCAATAATATCAACACATTCTAATAAAAAAGAAACATGTATTTGAATCAATTCGTTGCTTTCAGAGTGTATGCATTTCTCTGGTAATCAATCATTTGCAATGATACGTAAAGTATCCGAAATTTAATTTAATGTTGAATCTAGAGATAATGTTATTATTATTTACTTACATGTGTGATTACTTCCTCTCTAATTACTGTTCAAGCCATACAGTTTAAGTCATAATCATATGTTGCATAAAAAGGTTAAGTTACATAAGGCCCAATACAGACATGCCTCTCCTTGGGAAGCTTTCATATTGGACTTAGGCGGAGCGAAACAGTAAAAATTGTAAGCAAGGTATCAACTGAACAGTCATAGACCGACCGACAGTGCGACTGACTGATTGATTGATTGACACAGCGGTTAGATTTGATTGTTCACGCAACCAAAGCATGACTATTTGATTCGATATCTATTTCACCCAATTTTACTTATTCATACCGATGTGACCAAATATAAACAGGTGGTATGAGACGTCTATCCTTGTGTACGTCACGAACAAATTGTCGACGATGAATTATTATAAATACTCCTCTAGTAAAACATAAACATTGCAGACCCAAGCAACAAGGAACAAAGCTACAGTGTAACTACAGTCTTTAACAGTGTTGTGAATACGCGAAAAGGATATATTTAGTGTTATCTGCGGCATGTAGGTCCCTGGTGCCCCCAACTCAATCTCTATCCTCGAATGCGTTCTCTAGGTTTAAACGATCTTGATAAGTACATCGCATGGGAGTCATACGTGCAAGCGTTAACGGATCAGTTTGATGAACATGTTCGATTGCCACCCACCCCATCTCACAGTGTAAAATTATATCCATAAGGAATTTGTCTTGGGTTATCGAAAGATTTCAGTTAAGGCGTAGTACAAAATCTGTTCATGTTTATTTCTATTTAAATTTCACACGTTAGACATTTAAAATAAGTAAGCCTTTCTACACACCCCATCACGGTAAACCCGAGCCTGTTATTTTAAAATAAACATGCAATAGAAAATATGACACGTTCGTGTTCAATTAATTATTTTAAAAAAATTAATGTTTATACCTCTACATTTTATAATAAATTTAAATAGTTTGCACCTCATCGAACACTTCATCGCACGTAGAGCGATTAACATGTGCAGGTTTATCAATACATGTATTTATGATTGTTGACGTGACTGTTTATGGTCAAACACCACTTAACGTCAAGATTGGCCATAGACCCGGGTAATGTCTTATTGCTCAAACCATTCTTATAACCCTGATTTTCAAGGCTGAGATTTGGAGATGTAAATGGTATATGTGGGTTTTATGAATATTCATTAGCATCGAATCATCTTAAAAAAAAATAAAAACAAAATAAAAACAAAATGATTTTGACTTTGGTCTTCCTGCGCACAGTATTGGCAGACGTATTGAGCTTTGTCTTCTTTTCCGCTATAGAACAAATAGTTTCCGAAAATTTGTATATTTGAACTCCTTGTTTAGCTGCCAATTTCTATAAACTTGTCATTGCTAAAGAAACGTTATTTAATGGTGATCGTAAACGAAGCAAGTCCAAGTCGTCTTAAACTGACAAGTGGATTTGTCAAAAGACGTTGTTTGTGCTGCATAACATTTGTTTATTTATTCCAGAATTCAACTGTTTGGTCATTATCTGTTATCTTTGAAATCATGAAGTCATTATCAACAACGTTTTTGATAAATAATTGATAAGCCATGTTTTCCACTTTGGCAAACACTCATACACAGACAGTTTCCATGCGCAAAAATATTTCGTGAAAATTCCGAAATCATCGGATATTCCAACTTCAAAATCAGAAAAAATATAATTCACAGTATATTTTATCATAAAAAGAATACAAAAGGCAAACGCAAAAAGACTGGTGGTAAACTGTCAGATATAGAACAGCGTAATCGAACGGAGCTGAACACCCTATACACTCCAACTTTGAAAAGAATGGTTTTGACCACAGGTGTTGGGCGCGTGGCCAAGTCACTTTAACACTATCAATATGTCATAAAACAACATTTTTTTTTTCATTTTGAAAAACAAAAATTTGTTCTGATATGATATATATACAAGGTAAGTATCTCTTGACACAGGAAAATCACCTTCATCAACATTTTAAGCGATTAATTGCCTAAATGGCGGTCGATTTTCGTAAACTATGTACAATTTTGTTGGGAAAGGTTGCCTCGTGACGAAAAATGACCACAAACGGCTACTTGCCAACATGAACTACAAGAAAACACTTCTCGAAAACGTAGAAATGATAGGTTTGCTCCGATTTGACCGAACGTTCGGTGCCTATTTTTACAAGAATAAAGCTATCGAAATACCCCAGCTACCGAACATAATACGCATTAGTTCAATAAACAAATACGAGTTTTTCAAATGTTCATATCAAAACATAATACAAGAAAATTGTGAACAGTAGACCTGTACAGTATAATAAATCAATCTATGTAATTTCTAAAGTTCTAAATAAATAAAAAATGTTTGACACCTAGTTTTTTCCAATATGATGAATGTAGTCAAAAGACATTTTTGTTGATTTTCTCGCCGCGAAACGACGTAACGGAACTCTATCGCGTTGCTTACTTCTCCTTTGTTTAGTATGTTAATTCATACTACCGATTATGCAATTGGTCCAAACATGTAAAGTATTACAATCTTCTTAATAGATAAAAGTGACCGAATATTTACCACAAATGTAATTTAAAGCAGGATGTGACGATATTTAACATCATTTGTGATAGATCTATAATTTCGCGAAATATCTTCTAATTACATGTGGGCATATTGGTTTTATACAACTGTAATTATGATTGTGTACACAATCACAGTATTAACAAAAATGTTTTTATAACAAAAGAGCACAGCAGACACACAATTGTGATATAGGCCGCAGGTTTCTTTGCCACTGCTCCGTAGTTTGAGCCTTACACTATATAAACAAGTATGTTTTAACAGTCGTGGCAGTATTGATTATATTGAAGCTTCAAACTAACAATATTAAACTGAAGAAACCAGATCACATAGAAAATCATTCTGATTAAACAAATATTGAACGCTAGAGATTGACAGCCTTACCTAAAAGATTATGGAGAAAAAATTTAATTCTGTAAAGAGAAACATATATCTGATGAATACTAGTTTGGTCCAACAATATCTACGTTTAGGTTAAGAGATATAAACAACCAAAATCGCAAACATCGCCGATCTATACTTTACATACAAAACTTACCTTAATAATATTACATATAACATAACAAGAAAGCTGGGCATGCATTTGATTTTGGTATTTTGGTTACGTGAATGAAATGATCGATGTTAGCAAGTGTTATTGTACGTGTTCGATTACCAGCGGTCATATCGAAATGGAAGTATAACGATAATAATAAAAACGGCCTTCATAAGAACTTTGTAATTATGTATTATAATATAAGTTAGGCCCCATTAAAATATAATAAAACAACAATGAGCTATGGGCATTTTAGATAAAAACAAACGCTAACAGCTGATAGGTTTTCAACTATGAAAAGCAAATTTAATTATAGTGATTGCATTGTTTATATAATATCGTACAATAATGGAGTTGCATAAACAAGAACAATGATCATGACATGCATTTATTTGTTTGTAACATAAGCATCTTTTATTCACACTTTGTTCTGTAAGAATGATATGTTCCCTGGTTTTACACGGTTGTGGGTCTATTTAAATGGTATTTAAATGGTATATATATATATATATCATATATTTAATAAACTGATGATAAGTGTGAACATATGCATGTATTATCAATATCAAAAGTCAGATATAATCATCGCTGTTGGATTTTTTTGTATTTTATTTTTATGTATATTTTATTTTACTAATTAGAAAGTTTTCAAAGGCTGGAAATTGCTAAGTAGATATCGAGTGTTGACAAATTGCTTAGCAGCAGGAAATATTTCACGGTTGTCGCTACGTAAATATGTGTGGATTCTTTCTGGTCAAATATATAACATGATATCCTTAAAAAATAAAATGTGGAAATGTGTCATAAATGAGGTTTGTTGAATTTACATAATTGCATATATGGCGGCCAATGTAACACTGAAAACATTGCACAACCACTCATGCCCATCGTTTGACGGACTCGTATCCGGTTGGCTATTACCGCCTTGGGAATTCGCAGACTTCCCTCTAGACTTAACGTCTTGTATCCATTCGCTTACAAACTGTTCAAGAACGTACAGAGGAACAGCACTATTTTCCAAAACGACAGAGTGAAAGTCCTTTATGTCGGACACAGGGCCTAATGAAAGCAAATAATTTTCAGTTAAATCAAGTTTCAATATCGAAAACAACATATAATAGGAAGTGTGGTTACATACAAATAAAGTCGTCTTGCAAACATACTTTTGTTATGAAACTTACACCAAAAACAACAACAACATAATTACCAAGCTCCTTTTCTGCCCGGGCACGTAACTCCTTTATCTTTAACTCTCCGATTGTGTGCGCGGTTGCCTGCCCTAGCATCGTGATGTAACGGTCGATCTCGATCTCTGCGTAGTCGCGCGTATACGACGTGTAGTTTAGCAGGTACTCGATTGCTGAGTCACATGTCCAGCTGTTGTGAAACGAATTCAATGGTTCAATGATTGAATTAAACAATATATGTTATGTATGTTTTAAATAGTGTCATGTAAAGACAGATAACATTTTTTTCAAAAGTTGGCTTCTCTTGCATATTGAGGTGATACTGTTAAAATTTATTCAAGAATCTGATTCACAGAAAGAACTGTTAAATTGTTAACTAGCTTGAAGTTATGCAAGCCGGTATCCACCACAAGTCGACATGCCCTCAAGATCTCCAAGCTGTAGCGTCCCATCCTTAAATGGCAATTAAATCATTCACTATATATATATATAACGCTATACACATGTATAGAAAACAACGTATAACAGAATAACAGTATACAGCGAATGAATTGCGATTCGACGAAACAACTGGATGCTACGAATATGATTGCCTGTCTCGTCCGATTCGGTTATTCTATTTTACAAAAAAGCGTCATAAAACGAAAGATTCCTTTTAACGAATGCATTGTTAAATAAATGACCAATTACAATGTGACACATATCGACACTCAATTTTGTTTGACAGTCACAGCTCATTTTCAACGGAGAGGTTAAGGATACGCCCTTTGTAAAACAGTTTTACTATCGAATATAATAGGCTGTTATTTAACAGTTGATCAGTATTCCGTAATAGAACCGTTTTATTGTATGTTAATGTGTTTATTTGTTATACATGTTTTACACGTTTTAATTGAATACTAATTTTATTTATGTTTTATACACACAACCATGCTGCATAGTTTGAACCGCGATAAAATAAAGAGCTATCATGTTTCCTGCCACACTGCTTCAAAATCTGGAAGATGCTTAACTATGCAATATACAATGCAAGGAACGATGCCGTATCTCTCTTGTGTTTTCGTTGTATCACGTTTCGACTGCCATAGCACATTTGTGTAGGCTCATTTCACTTATAACACACATTGATATATTACTCAAATATGCATGTTTCTAATGAAATATAGTATGGTGTTTGTATTTTCTATAAATTGCAAAACTTGATATTGATTGAAAAGACCATACGCTTAAATTTTACGGCGTCATCCAATGAATGGCCGTATTGCAACCACTGCGTTAACGTACAGTTCATAATCATCTTGGTATATATCCAGTTGATACTTTTCTCCAATTGCTCCTGCATATAGACCCCAACCCTGGAATAGATTTATCACAGAAAATTAGTTGTGTTTTGTTTCAGACGATATTTATTTGGACTATTACCGCTTGCAATAGTACCGCGTTGACACAATGTACAGTTCATGTGTTGTACCACTCAATCAAATATCATGGATTATATAACATTCATATATTAAACGATAACTTTAGAATCGTTAATTCATGTTTGTGTTACACGAAAAATATGTTTAACATTAAATTTTAGACATTTCGTACTTATGTTTAAGAAACACTTAAAGTAATCCAATTAAATAAATTCACAAAGAAATGAAATAGAACAAATATAATTTTATGAGGTTGTAATTGCCCCGCTTTTTGCGTGTCTTGTGTTGCGCTATGTATATGTATATTGTATACGTGGGCAACATGCTGTTATTATATTATTTAATAGAAACTTATCATTAAATTCTATTATATATTTATATAAAAAACAAATATAAAATAAACATGGGTCTATTGATAAATTTACCTCCATATACGACATGTAAAATTGAAAATGTAGAGGAATTGAGAAGTATTTCGTGATATCGAAGATGTCCTGCAAAACATATTGGAACATACACATCAACATTATTTCAATGTCTGCTTATTAGTACATTTTTTTAACGAGCGATCCTTAACAGTATCACCATCCTAAATAATATTGTTATTTTTAAATCATAGTCGAAATCAATATGTGTTTCTCCTCTTATTTGTATTCGCCCTCATTCATATCCCGATAAATACCAGCAGTGAGGACACAGAAAGCAGCATTTATGGTATTATATCGTAAGACTTCATGCTAAATATGACCATCTGCTAAGAAATGGCACATGCGATTACTACCTGTTCAATCGGTAACGTTTGGTTAATGAAAAGTACAAACAACAATAGAGCGCAAACGCAAACTACCTGAAGATGATGACCTGAATCAGCTTCATGGAGCAACAGAAGTATAGGTGTATGGTTGGGCTTTAATATTGTTATGAAGCAGTTATCAATTTTAATTGAAATTTCGAATAACAAAAATGCACACCCCGTATTGGTGCCTCAGAATCCGAGTTTCCGAAAACGTTGTTCTCAACGTTATAACAACTAGTATAGCAATTAAATTTGGCGAGAAATACCATTTTGATGTAACAAAAAAGACCAACGTATTGGACAAAAAAGAAATCTCTTTACCAAAAATACACATTACAATAACATGCGAAACACGTTTAATTAACACGTAAACCTAATGGTTTAACGGTCCCTTACGTATATGCAGGACTTTTGACGTTAGCGTAAAACACCCAAGGTCTTGTACCGTCGGGAGAACCAAATGAATAGGAAACAACTGCATTATCGTAGGGCATAGGCTTCACCCTGTCAATCAACAGATCAGTCCGTGCGGTGTTATGCAATTAGGTTTTGACATAAATATCTGACACATGGCAATTATCGTGCATCTCATTTATATATCAATGTGGAATTATCTATCTTGGTTTTCAATAGTACCTCAGCATTATCATTTGAAATGTTTTATATGCATAAATTATTAATGTCCAAATTTATCTCAATGAAAAAGTGTGTCCATCGATTGCGATGTGTTTCTATGTTCCACCGTATGACACAGCATGCTGCGAAGGATCGTTGTGCTGATACATGACATGATGCCTTTCATCAGGAAGATGGATCGCTTCTATGTTAAATTCGAAATAATTTGCATTCAAACATTAATGAAGTAACCTTTTCCGTAGTTCAAATCCGTATGAGATTTATGAACAAAACATACAAAAGTTAATTTCTGGGATATAATAGAAAACATTATCTAAAATAGTACTTGTATATATATTTACTTACACAACCGGGTTGTTTGGAATGTTTTTGAAGAATTTGGACAGTTTCGGTCTCACACGATCGTTTATAATGGACTCATATCGCTTAATGATTTCTTCCTGAAACATGTTCATATAAGGTGTACTAATCACATGTTCATTTTGATTTTTTTGTCGAGTATGTTAAAGTCGTTAAATACACCTGTTCATTCTTATCTTTATCATAAACTAGTATTGTGTGTGAAAAGAACATAGTATACGAATAAAGAAATATACCTGATTGATATGTAGTTCATGTTCTTATAAAGCAAACATGTATTTCCATGGTATATATTGCCATATATTGAATACCCTTGCATACATACGTCTAGTGAAATGTTTAATTTATGCTTATCTACCAATCGTTTCGAAAGTTTAATGCGCAACGTTTTCCCGGTGACTTGATGATACATCGTGAATCATTTCGAGTAGATGCGAAGAACTCCTTGACACTGCCTCTGAAGCCGAGTCGGCCTAATACCTATATAGAAAATAGTTGCATGCGTTAGCAATCAATATCACTTTAATTACGATAAAATGAAAGTAAAGAGCGCTAGAAGAGTCTTTAAGAGTCATCCAGTTTGCACTACGAGACCAATTAACGCAATATGCTTTAATAAAATATATGTAACGATTCATTACTATGTTTTGTAAAGGCAAACAGTCGGTCACAAATTTCACAAAGAACAACTGCGTTTGCAACTTTCACATTTGTTTGTATTTGTTTGACCGTGCGGTCAAGGATTACATAAACGTGCAACTAATTCCGATAGGTTCTTTTCTTGGGCTGAAGCGACAGCATGAGGAAGAGGCAGTAATACGATACAAAAATCCGGGTTCGATATCATAAGTCTTAATCAATAGACCACTTTAATTGTTTTGTTTGCTTTTCGAGCAAATATTTCAGACCGACCGGTCTCAAATATGAAGATAAAAACGTCTCTGCACCTCTTTTTTTGCTCCTTATGACTGGGTTCTATAAATAAATGTGGATAACGTGGGTAGTTTTATAATCAGCATCCCTGTGCCGTTTGTTTCGGGTAATAACATAACAAAAACAACAGAATATTGGCTCGTTATCGGAAGTACGTATAACGTAATATGACATTTCGTTGATTTATTGTTCAGGTTTTATAATAACGCAAATGGAATACGGTAATTGCTTCTCCAAGAAGACGCCAGGTTATGGAAGTGGAATGTTATAACAAAAAGGTTTTTGTTGGTCGTATTATCCTATATACCTCTTTTTCTGTGCACTTTTCACCAAAAGAATGTGTAAATTTGCTTAGTGTGGGGAACGTTTGCTGCCAAAAATGCATCATGCTTAATTAAATTCAAACCTAAATATTGCATCTACCATTCTCGCAATATTCAACCCTCTACATTAAAACAGTACATTATATTCTCAGTTATAGTTGCTTCCTATATATACGGTGTATACAATTATTTCAGTGTTAAGCACAAAATAATATCTAATATATTGCTTCCTTACATTGTCGGCATTGTAGCCGTCAAATAATAAGTAATGTCTTTTGAACACCTTGTTTTATATGAAACACATAGGAAATTAATAAGACTTGATTTTTCACACACAAATACATATAATTTAAGGTTTATACCAATCAAAGAAAAGAAAGGGATCAACATCATTATTATCATCATCATCATCGTCATCATCATCATCATCATCATTATTATCATCATCATCATCATCATCATCATCATCATCATCATCATCATCATAATCATCATCATCATCATCATCACCATCATCATCATCATTTCAATCATCATCATCAACATCATCATCATCATCATCATCATCATCATCATCATCATCATCATCATCAACATCATCGTCATCGTCATCGTCATTGTCGTCGTCGTCATCGTCATCGTCGTCGTCGTCGTCGTCGTCGTCGTCGCCGTCGTCGTCGTCGTCGTCGTCGATGTCGTCGTTGTCGTCGTCTTCGTAATCATCATCATCATGATCATCATCATCATCATCATCATCGTCGTCGTTGTCGTCGTCACACTCGTCGTCGTCGTCGTCATCATTATCAATCACCACCACCATCACCACCATTACCACCACCACCACCATCACCACCACCATCATCATCATCATCAGCATCATAATAATCACCAGCAGCAACAACAGCAACAAAAGCCACAGCACCAGCAACATCATCGTAAAAGAAAGAGTAGTTTAATCGATTCAAGTACAAACATGAGTTCTGGCTTTAATAAAGTTACTTTATTTATAAGATGTCCTTTTAAACTTCAAATATATATCTCTTACAATTAAAAACGAGCTTCAAATGCAATTTTTAGTTAAGATAAAGGGACTTACAAACAGTATTTCTACCTGACTTTTTTTTTCAATTAATGAAGTCATTTATCGTATTGACTAAAATCTTATTTGAAGAAATAAAATAAAATAATTATAAACAAAATAATCACGGCCGGTAATCACGGGCGCCACCTCTTTTTTGCGATGCATTAATAAATGAGCCAATGCTACTTCCGAGGTGGCGCTAAGGACCAAATGTTTTGAAAATTCATGAACAATTCTACAGGGTGAGTAGGTTTTAAATGTTCATTCAACATATTTCGCATTATTTAAAAAATCGGGCAATTGAGTGCGATTCAACGAAGATTTAATAATCCACAAATGTACCAAAACATATAATAACAACCCATTTGGAAACGTGATGACCTTTAAAAGTGGTGGCATGGTGAAGTTTTAACAAGAAAAAAGATGTATTTTATCTGTGTGACGACCAAATTTCCACCCAATAAAATCGCTAACGACATCAATCCATTGCTTTGAACATGTACAAGTTGTTGCGTGCACAAACACATTGGCTTCTTGTCGATCTAATAGATAATTTTGCATTCTTCC
>VMBQ01010229.1:0-22311 GCA_007657795.1 Dreissena rostriformis | reverse complement strand
GTTTTTATGCCCCCGGTAGAGTGGCATATAGCAGTTGAACTGTCAGTCCGTCCGTCCGTCCGTCTGTGTGTCCGTCCGAAAACTTTAACGTTGGTCATAACTTTTGCAATATTGAAGATAGCAACTTGATATTTGGTATGCATGTGTATCTCATGAAGCTGCACATTTTGAGTGGTAAAAGTTCACGGTCAAGGTCATCCTTCAAGGTCAAAGTTCAAAAAACAAAATCAAGGGAAGTAATTAGCTTTAAAAAGGGAGATAATTTCTAAACCTGCCAAAAGATATATTGAAATTTTATATATGAAACCTTACAACTGAAGCATAATCAAAATGACATTTTATGGTCAAGCCAAGCACACAATGATACTTTTGGGCATACAAGTATCTTAGGTACTTTAAGGTTACCTGTGAAAATACAGTCACATAGTGGCTTATATACAAAAAACTTTGGGGAGCATCACCCGTCTCCAACAGTTTCTTGTTTGATGATATAACTATTATTTCTTTCCTGTACTAATTTGTGAATGGTAGGTTTCATTACTTACCTGTGGAAATATGTCCATAGATGAACTGTGGCTATGATCTCTTTGATTAAACCACAGGCCTTGGTAGTCAGCGATGTCTGCCATTTTTGACTGTCCCCCCCCCCCCAAGACTTCAGTATTGTGTTCTGATGACTTATATTAATTAAGTTCATTGTTTGAAGTAATATCGCATGAGAAAATAATTGAGTGTCTCATGATTCCCATGAAGAAGTGAGTGACACTATCATACACAATATAAAAATATTTTGAAAAAAAAAAAGACTTATCTCAGAAATGGAGTCAGCAAGCCACAGCAATGCTGATATAACACACTTGGTATAATGCATCCAGATGTTGATTTAATTATTCGTAGAATTGTATAGGCAAAATGGAATACATATGTAAAAATGATTTATTAACTTTTAACAGTTTGATAGAGAAAAATTAAAATTCACAAATGACTGTCACATACAACATTCCTTTCCTAAACTTTCCCATTATTTTTACCGGTGACTACTGCTCTGCCTTGTTCTAGATTGTTTCCTGTGCTTCCTGTTACTAGCATGGAATCTTAGACTTTTTTCGGTGTGACTTTTACTTGAATCATCAGAAATTTTTTAATACGCATCCTTTCAAACTTGAATTAAGCCTTACTGTATTTAGTAACAAATTCAATGTTGTTCTCATATTTAACATATTTTCTGTAAATTACAGAAGCCAGCTGATGATATTAATGAAAGATTTATAATTTCAGATAATAAAGGCATTTGAGAAAAATGTCAATTGAAAATAACACTATTATATATACTTGCCATAATAATATCACAACCATTTATTAAATTTTAGATAATGAATTTTCAATGTACACATATTTTTAGAAAAAGGTCCTTAAACATCTGAAGATATTGATGTTTTCAATTTGACCCCTCTTTGCTTTAGGGTCATCAGACGCTAGCAGGCATGGCTGGACAAGCGTCAAAGAGTGACCCCTGGAGAATGCCTTCCAGTAAACCCAGTGACCCCTGGGGGACACCGTCCAGCAAGGCCACTGTCCAGCCCCCTTCCAACCCCTGGGGCACTGCTATTCCAGCACCACCAGGTATGTTGGAGAAATGTCTCTTTTCTTTATTCTAGTTGTATGACTTTATTATGAAGCCAAACTTTACCAAACAGCATTTATATCATTTTATGCCATTTTATATCATTAAATACAGAAAAATGTATTGCTTAAAGACAGGATAATGTTCCATCTATGTTGCAGGGCTTTATAAGGTGTCCATTCCTTTACTATGTTTCCACCCTATTAAAAGAAATCATGCAGTTTTCCCCAAAAACCTTGATATCACAAATTATCCTTCTTCCCATATATCTCTACCTATGTGATCCCTAGTTGCACTGTTACATGTAACATGTACCTCTGTAGGCTCACATCACAAAGCACCAGTGTCGGCGGTGAAGAGTGACCNAAAATGGTTTCAGGATGATAACTCAAGAATGCTTACGCCTATGATCATAAAACTTCATAGGTACATTGATCATGGCTGGCAGATGATCCCTATTGATTTTCAAGTCACTATGTCAAAGGTCAAGTTCACAGTGACAAAAAAAATATTCACACAATGGCTGCCACCACAACTGACAGCCCATATGGGGGGCATGCATGTTTTTCAAACAGCCCTTGTTTGAATATTTATTGTATCTTAATTTTCAAACACAGAAAAAATA
The DNA here is from genome assembly GCA_007657795.1 of Dreissena rostriformis. Lineage (NCBI taxonomy): Eukaryota > Metazoa > Mollusca > Bivalvia > Myida > Dreissenidae > Dreissena > Dreissena rostriformis. Next base: position 20,062 of record VMBQ01010229.1, on the reverse strand, counting down.
ATTACTTTTAAGTGTCTGAAAACTTTATTAAGGTACATCAGTTAACCCTACAATGGACAGATATTTTTAACAGGAGTAAAGTTTATGGTTAGTTGATGGATAGAAAATAATTGTTCCTTGAATCTTTCATGTTCAAGCAAGTTATGATCTGCTTCATTCTGCACCGCACTTTCATCCCTTCTGACCTTTACTTTATGAACATAAGAGAGATACCTAAATCTGAATGTTTGGGTATAAATGTTCATGTACATGTAACTGTACATATTTAATTTATTAATGTTGTTAAATAGTATTCATTGTAGCTCTTTTGCACCAAAAGCGTTAGAAATATCATATCTCATATCCTCAAAAGACGCACATAAAAAGCATATGAGCCTATATTTAGACACTTGAGTCAGCTTCCTGGGTAAAACCAGTGCTTGATTAAACAGTTTTTCACTCAGCCCTAAAATATGTATTGCTTGAACTCTATCACAGACTCGCCAGTACGAAGACGACGTCACTCAAATGAGCTCGAGGGTGTGCGCCCAGCGTCCATCGGGGAGGAGGAGTTACAGTTACAGCTTGCACTTGCGATGAGTCGCGAAGAACACGAGGAACAGCTGCGCAAACAGAAGTCTGATGATATCAAGCTTCAGATGGCCCTAGATGAGAGTAGAAAACAACAGGAGAATGAGGTACGGCCACTTTGAGCATATGTAAAACACTGGGTAAGAGATATGTAAGGGTATGTTTGAGCACATGTAAAACTCTTGGTTCAGGGAGTATGAAGATATATGAATCTGTGTCACTCTGATACAAGTAATGTGGTGGTTGCTTATATTAAACATTCAGTTTCGTTATACATTTTCTCTTTTTTTTTTAATAAGGAAGTGGTTGATTTAGTTTATATTAAAGTTAAAAACTTTGGAAAAATGGAAGGGGCTCATTAAGCATAAGTAACACGCCTGTAGCATAGGTAAGGGCAGTTTGAGCATACATAAAACACCAGGGAGAGGGGATATAGCTGTTTAAGGATCTGGAAAAAAGATTTGCCATTATAGTGGTTTGGTGGTGGTTTATACTGAACATGTGAAAATCTTGGTAATGGAATTGCGAATGAAAAATTGCGAATGTTTGTGTTATTTAAATTCTTAAACACATTTATCGTCAATATTCTTCTTTATTCATCTTAAAGTTAAGTGATTTTAGGTCTTAATACCACGAGGTCAAATATCTGATCAATTGCAATGAAATGTCCTGATTTTGACCTGAATAATCACAGCATGTGTGACTTAAACTGCCTCATAAGTCAAGATAATGAATTTGTAAGCCATGTTTGAAAGAAAAAATGTGGACTTTTGACTGAGTATTTATGGTATGTTTAGTTCCAGTATTTATTCGTTCCTTTGCCTTTGTTTTCTTCACAGGAACGGGCTAGAGTAAGCACAACAGTTCTGCTTCAAGTATTTTTATACACATTTTGTGTAGTCATGTTCCCTTCCCAATCATTTGCCCATACATGTCACAATGACTGCAAGATATGTAGTCAATAACCGTGTTTCCTTCCCCATCATTCGCCAGTACATGTCACAATTATAGGTAGATGCTCAACATTTCTGTTGTTAAGATTTTAAAACCACTTCAGTTTTTTCGCTTAAATAATCAGAATAGTAACCAAATTCTTTTCTGTTCACACTGAGACAGGTGTTTCAAAGTAAAATAATCAAGTTTGCATAAACATTTGTATGATAGAAAGCAAAAACCATCTTAAATTGGAAAGATTCATTTTTAGCTGGGCTGTTTTCGAAGAAAACCCGAGGTATTGTCATAGTCAGCTCGTCTTTCCGTGTCGCGTCATCATCCGAAATTTTAACATTGGCAATAACTTTTGCAATATTGAAGATAGCAACTTCATATTTGGCATGCATGTGTATCTCACGAAGCTGCACTTTTTTTCTTTTTTTTTCATGTGTATCTCATCGACCTGCACATTTTGAGTGGTGAAAAGGTCAAAGGTCAAAAAAACAAAATCCAAGCACTCACAGCTGAGCGTCGGCACCCGCTATGCGGTGCTCTTGTTTTATTATAACAATTGATGCAATAGTTATTGAATATAAAATATAAACATAATGCTGCTGTGATATTTGGTGTTTTGTTTTTGGCCAGTCTGTCATTGTATGACGGTGTCTGTCCAAAACCTTAACCTTGGTCATAACTTTTGCAATATTAAAGATAGCAACTTGATATTTGGCATCATGGAGCTGCACATTTTGAGTGGTGAAAGGTCAAGGTCATCATTCAAGGTCAAAGGTCAAATATATGGGTCAAAATCGCTCAAAAGGGGGCATAGTGTTTGACAAACACATCACTTGTTTGCTTTTATTTTTGAATGGTACTGTTAATCAAAGTGGGACATATGAATTGTTTTCAACCAAATTGGTATTTAATGCATGTATGAAAAACACTTTACAACATTTATCATGGATCTACATTTATTTTTTTGGTACTCGTGTTTCAAGGAATGTAAAACAAATTTAAATATTGGTAAATCAAAATCTGAAGTCTGTTTTGGATATTTTACTTGTAGAATATTTGTAGGATATATGGGATTGGGAAGGTCCGTTTTTAGAGTACTTAGTTTATACATTAGTTTGGGACTAGGGGCATAAAAACCCAGTAAATTAGTTTGTAGTATGGGCACAGAAGATTTGAATATCTTGTAAAAAGATATTTTGTTTTTGGATGTCTGTGTTATGCAGATACTGAGGCTATTTGTTGGCTGTAGCTACTGTTGAGCACATAGATGCCAACTCATAGTCAAAACATATGCGCTTGCCTTACTGTTGCTTGATGCATGTCATTTTTGTCTTATTTAGTAACTCTGTAATTATTTTGTCTTGCTCATTGCAAATATTTCCTTTGGGGTCTATTACCATATTTACAATACTATATGTTTTTCTTACACTAAGCTTTTGGACAGCATCTTTTTAAGCCCAAATTAATATATTTGTAATACTGATTTTTTGGACAACCAACATTTTGCCCCGATATTAATGACTTTCAATTTTTAGACAGTTGCATTTTATGAAAATTCCTCTACTTGTGTTTATCTCTGACACATATTGCACATTGTGTTCGTACAACTGAATGATGGTCATAAAACCTGGTAGAGGATTGGATTGTCAGTGGACCGTTATATTGCTTTATTTGGGTACAAATGCATGTAATGTGTAGTAGATAATAATTGCAGCCTCAGGCGCAGAAGGACCACATAAACTTCTAAATACACCTAACATGTTAATACACCTAACATGTTTTACCTGCAAGCTTAATGTGATGATTCAGTGCAAATGATCGCTGTAAGGAACCAATAAGTTCTGATAAATGCATTCATAGTTTCAACAGCCATTTCAGCGTTTTTCCTCACCACTTTGGGAATGGAACCAGTATAGGTCAAATTGGGAAAATTAGCCGTGTTTTCATCCGAATTGGGAAATTTATTAATTATGCTGAAAATTTGTTTAAACATGTCCAAATAATAAGTTGCATATTGGCATCAAAGTGGTAAGTGATTTCCTGCTAACTCATGTTTCTTTTAACACTGAACAATGAGTTAACTAAACTAAACACTCTGTTTAACTGAAACCGTGCTTCAGAGTATGAACTGTCTAAATCAGGACTCTGAGCCCCAGGTTTGTGTCAGTAGACTTGACCATCGATGAAATGTTCGGTTGCTATAATCAACATCTGACAACTATGCTGTGGACTCAATATTTGATACATATTCCCCAATTGCAAAAGTCAGAATGTTTTAAATGCGCGAGTGATAATCAGTTACAGTAGTTTGTTTGGCTGCTTTTATTTTAACCAGAAATTGGTTACATACTACTTAACAAGTAGTATGAGAGTTTGGCTCCATGGCACTGAAGATGCGAACGATTGTGAATCAGTTATGCGTGAATAACCCTGTGTCATTCTAATGGATATTTTCAGTGGCTTTGTGGCAGTTTTTTGGCGTTGCTATACCTACCACACCAATCAGTAATTATGGTGTACTCCTCCACGAAAAAATCGTGACCAGTAACCTAGGAGACTGCTGATGTCAACCTGGTGTAATCCTCTGGGAAATTGTACATTTCATGCTTAATTTTGTAAAAACATTTATTTCGCCGCGTAAACGTTTTAACAAATAATGATTTAATTAATTACATCAAACTGGAAATGTTTTGTTGCAATCTCAAATGACCAAAATTAAATTTGTAATCCGAAACACACTTTTGAATTTTCATGTTAATGCGACGTTATCAAATTCTAGCTGCACATTAATATTAACATTACACATGCAAATTTCCTTTGTCTGACTCTCGAATAAAAGCGCGTGAAAATTATGCCGCTTATGTTTAACATCACGTTACCGCAAAGAAAGCGTGGGTGTATTGATTTTTGTATAAAAAACTATAAAAAGAACTATGTAGCGTAGAGACAATTGAAATATTTTAATTTCAGTGACAAATTGCGCTATTCATTTTAAGTGAATAATGATTTCCATTAAATATGCTGTATTTTTATTGTTACGGTCTTTTCGATGAACAGAAAATCCGGACAAAACTGGATTAAGTGTTGGGTGTTGTGGAAACACACTTAGCAGGTATACTGACCTATTGTGTAGACCGCGATGTTTTGACAAAAGGGATTAACATGTGCGCATGCAACTCTTCGCCGCTTTTTTTTCTCCCTGCGAATTGGGATTTTTTTTGTGAATTGGGAATTTTTATTTTGAAATTGGGAAAAATTGTTTCATTTTCGTGCCGGTTTATGATACCAACTTTATATTGAGGAAAAAAGCTGCAATTATGATTTTACTGATTGCTGTTTGAGGGTCATACTACAGAATGTTAAATGCTTATCTTTGTACTTGTTGGTCAAAGTTAAACCATGGAGTATCTTTCTGTTAAACATCAAAAATGGTTTTAAATTCGCAAACATATCTTGAAGTACGTAATACTTCACCATGTGGTATTGATGAGCACATGCTTATATTTTGACATGTGCCGTCACTCATAGCCTCTGAGGAATATCTGAACATAGATACGATTGTATATTTAAAGGGGGTCTCTAAATTTTCAGACATCAACTTCTGGTAATATTTTTGTGTTTCTAAATTTTTGGTCATGAAACTATTTGATTGTTTTTAATCGTCCCAAAACGTAAAGTTATAAAAATGAAGTTTTAAATTCTGTTCCTTAGCATTAATTAATTGTTCTCAGAGACTTGAAAAGATGTGTTTCATGCCAAAAGGGCTTATCAGCTTTCCGTGCACATATGGTTATAGGTGATTTTGCCTTGCAAGGGATGCAGTATCAACAATCTTCGGACAATTAAAATTGCTACACACTTGATATTTATTCGATGGGAATTATTATTGAATTTTTATGTTTTCCTCCTCAAATCCTATTCATAACCTCACAACTTGTTTAACTTTTCCTCCGATACCTATTTATACACATGACCCTGTCTGTACTTGTGTTTGTGTGTCCAAAGTACCACTTAAACAACCAGCAATTCCTGTTTCTATCTTGTGTAGTTCAATAATTTGCTTGTCTTTTTAATCCCCCGCCAAAGGCTTAGGGATATAGAATTGGCGTTGTACGTCATTTTGTCTGTCTGTCACTCCCGTCCGTCTATTTGTCACAAAATTTTGAAATTGGCTGGTGATATCAATTCAAAGAATTTGCTTTTTTTTATTTAAGGGTCCCAGTTGATGACTTAGTATTTGCTATAATTATATATATTTTCAGTATCTAAATGTTCTTTCCCTTAGTCCATTTTTATTCCCCCAGTAGGGTGGCATATAGCAGTTGAACTGTCGGTCCGTCTGTCCTCCCGTCCGTCTGCGTGTCCGTCCGAAAACTTTAACGTTGGTCATAACTTTTGCAATATTGAAGATAGTAACTTGATATTTGGTATGCATGTGTATCTCATGAAGCTGCACATTTTGAGTGGTAAAAGTTCACGGTCAAGGTCATCCTTCAAGGTCAAAGTTCAAAAAACAAAATCAAGGGAAGTAATTAGCTTTAAAAAGGGAGATAATTTCTAAACCTGCCAAAAGATATATTGAAATTTTATATATGAAACCTTACAACTGAAGCATAATCAAAATGACATTTTATGGTCAAGCCAAGCACACAATGATACTTTTGGGCATACAAGTATCTTAGGTACTTTAAGGTTACCTGTGAAAATACAGTCACATAGTGGCTTATATACAAAAAACTTTGGGGAGCATCACCCGTCTCCAACAGTTTCTTGTTTGATGATATAACTATTATTTCTTTCCTGTACTAATTTGTGAATGGTAGGTTTCATTACTTACCTGTGGAAATATGTCCATAGATGAACTGTGGCTATGATCTCTTTGATTAAACCACAGGCCTTGGTAGTCAGCGATGTCTGCCATTTTTGACTGTCCCCCCCCCCCCAAGACTTCAGTATTGTGTTCTGATGACTTATATTAATTAAGTTCATTGTTTGAAGTAATATCGCATGAGAAAATAATTGAGTGTCTCATGATTCCCATGAAGAAGTGAGTGACACTATCATACACAATATAAAAATATTTTGAAAAAAAAAAAGACTTATCTCAGAAATGGAGTCAGCAAGCCACAGCAATGCTGATATAACACACTTGGTATAATGCATCCAGATGTTGATTTAATTATTCGTAGAATTGTATAGGCAAAATGGAATACATATGTAAAAATGATTTATTAACTTTTAACAGTTTGATAGAGAAAAATTAAAATTCACAAATGACTGTCACATACAACATTCCTTTCCTAAACTTTCCCATTATTTTTACCGGTGACTACTGCTCTGCCTTGTTCTAGATTGTTTCCTGTGCTTCCTGTTACTAGCATGGAATCTTAGACTTTTTTCGGTGTGACTTTTACTTGAATCATCAGAAATTTTTTAATACGCATCCTTTCAAACTTGAATTAAGCCTTACTGTATTTAGTAACAAATTCAATGTTGTTCTCATATTTAACATATTTTCTGTAAATTACAGAAGCCAGCTGATGATATTAATGAAAGATTTATAATTTCAGATAATAAAGGCATTTGAGAAAAATGTCAATTGAAAATAACACTATTATATATACTTGCCATAATAATATCACAACCATTTATTAAATTTTAGATAATGAATTTTCAATGTACACATATTTTTAGAAAAAGGTCCTTAAACATCTGAAGATATTGATGTTTTCAATTTGACCCCTCTTTGCTTAAGGGGCATCAGACGCTAGCAGGCATGGCTGGACAAGCCTCAAAGAGTGACCCCTGGAGAATGCCTTCCAGTAAACCCAGTGACCCCTGGGGGACACCGTCCAGCAAGGCCACTGTCCAGCCCCCTTCCAACCCCTGGGGCACTGCTATTCCAGCACCACCAGGTATGTTGGAGAAATGTCTCTTTTCTTTATTCTAGTTGTATGACTTTATTATGAAGCCAAACTTTACCAAACAGCATTTATATCATTTTATGCCATTTTATATCATTAAATACAGAAAAATGTATTGCTTAAAGACAGGATTATGTTCCATCTATGTTGCAGGCCTTTATNTCATCCGATTCTTTTCAAACTTGTTCAGTGTCTTTATATTAATAAGGACTCAAACCCTATTGAAAATGGGTTACATCAGAGTAAAAAGTCCAGAATTATCGCCCCTTGAATTTGTATTGGTCCGAGGCATTTAAGTAGGTTGTTTAATTGGTTGCAATTATAAATTTAAAATTAAATAAAATATAAGCCATCTGATAATTCATTTGGCAAGGATGAAAGGATTTGTGTTTTCAGTATTCCCTTGCATGATGACTTTCCATTCCATTGACATTCCAGCCAGTAGAGCGATTCAGGCCCTCATGGGCCTCTTGTGTTGTAATTAGCTCCACTGGCCAGAGGCCAGCGGGGCTTATGTCATGGTCCTGTGTCCGTCGTGCGTCCGTGCGTGAACTTTTTCTTTAAACATTTTCTTCTCCTAAACTACAAGTCCAATTCTGATAAAACTTCTCACAAATGTTCCTGGGGTGAACCTCTTTCAAATTTGACCCCGCTTATATGAAGCCTCTTTTGTGCAAACTTTAAAAATCTTCCTGTCCATAACCATTGGGCCTAGGGCTACCAAATATGGTATGTAGTGACATCTTATAGTTCTCTACCAAGTTTGTTCAAATTATGCCCCTGGGGCCAAATTTATCCCTTGAAGGGCTTTTAAGTCTGTTTAGTTAACACCATAGTAACGTTTTCCATATATAAAAATGCTCACCCTTCCAACTTTAAGCTCCCAGTGGGCAGAGGGATAGAAAGAGAAAGTCACATGCTTGAGTACATTTCAACCCATGCGCATTGCACGCTTTTTTCGCATAAAAAAACAGTGGAGCGATATAGGGCCATCATGGCCATATTGTTTTTTGTTTCTTAAGAAACACTTTACTTTAAGTTTGTTTAACACTTAAATTTTACTTCAAGGAATTTAAAAAGACATACTCTGTAGTAGTAATGTCTGTGTTTTATCCAACAGGTGCGTCCATGTCCAGTGATCCCTGGTCAAGTCCCGCCTCGAACCCTTGGGGAGGGGCAGGATCAGCCCAGTCAGGGACCGGGTCCCTGTTTGACTCCTCCTTCAACTCGCATTCATCCAACGGTACATCCCATGCCACTGGCAACAACATTGACGAAGCTTTTGATGTCCTGGGAACGAGAATGTCACCCGCAAAGACGTCTGGTGGCGGCGAAACGGGTCAGGGTTTAGACATATTTGATCCATTTGCAGGTACCTTGCTACTCCCACTGAAGTATTGCGCAATACTTCGCTGCATGGAGTTATGTGCATGATGGACAGCTGCTTTGCCAGACCTATGGGTGTGTGTGTTTCTCTGTCAGTTTGTAATGCCTAGACCTTGCATATTTTGTTTCTGGCTATTGCTGTTATTAACTCTGTACTGCAAGAGTTCTTTCATTCCCCCTCTTAGAAGAAGATGGCATAAAGCAGTCCATCCGCTGTTCTGATGTCTCTCTGAAAATTTTGCCAGGCCATAATTTAACAACATATTGATGTATTTTAGAATGACTCATCACAATTGTAAATCACTATAAGATGACGTATAGCATGTAACATCCAGTCTCCCTAGTCCCTACCCCAAAAAGTGAAGGTTACACTTACAGGTAAAAGATCAAATTTTGCCATAAAAAAGTTAAAAAAATACTGTCTCAGCTATAACTTTGCCATATATTGATGGATATGAAATGAATTGCACAAGCGTAAACCATCATATGACAACATATGCCATGAAACACCCGTCCCCCGTCTCTACCTGTCAAGTAAAGGTTGCACTTAGAAGTCAGAGGTCGAAATAAATATCCTGTCTCAGCCATAACTGTGTATCACCTCTCTCCCTACCTTAAAGTTAAGGGTCACACATTGAGGTCAAAAGTCAAATAGGGCTTAAACAGCCTAAATAATTATTTTCTCAGACATTACTTTCCATATATTGATGGATTTTGAATGAGCTTGGCACAAATGTAAACCCTAATGAGATAGTGTGTAGCATGTAACAACTGGAATGCAAGGTAACAGAAAGAGGGCGTAGGGCAGGGGTGGTATTCCAGAAACATCTTTAGTCATTTCTTAAATAATTTCACTTAAGTTCAAAATTACAATGTTTTGTATTTCTTTACTAGATAAGGAATCACATATTTCTTTTGGTATTCCCAAAATAACATTGACATAATGATGTTAGTTTGATGTAATTCTTGATGCCAAACTATTGCAATAGGAAATGAAACATTTAAGAAAATTTCCCAATTTAAGGATAAGAATAAAATTTAACTTAAGAAATGGTAAAAAGTGAGCTGCAGAGCATCCAATTAATGTTACAGCCATAACTTTGGCATATAAAGATTGTTTTAAATATAACTTAGCACAAATGTTAACCTTGTGAGCGGGTGTGTAGCATTCAAAAACTGGGGTGCCACCATTAATTGTTTGCTATATTGAACTCCTCCAATTACTGGGTGAATCTTGCCTAAACTTTTAGAGTTGAGTGAAATTAATGTGTAAATGATCGTAAAGAAAAAAAACTACGACCCTTTTTCTGTTGTTCACGTCCTAAAGCATTTTTGTCTCCTCTTTAACGACTGGGTGGATCTTGCTTGAACTTTCACTGTTGAATGACCTCATCTGTAGATGATCTTGAAGAAAGGATTTGTATGCCCCCTTCTTCGAAGAAGAGGGGGTATATTGTTTTTGGCCTGTCTGTCTGTCTGTCATTCTGTCTGTCCAAAACTTTAACCTTTCTTAAAGTTTGGTCATAACTTTTGCAATATTGAACATAGCAACTTGATATTTGGCATGCATGTGTATCTCATGGAGCTGCACATTTTGAGTGGTGAAATGTCAAGGTCAAGGTCATCCTTCAAGGTCAAAGGTAAAAATACAAGGTACAATCCAAGGAAAGTAATAAGCTTTAAAAGGGAGATTATTTCTAAACCTGCCAAATGATATATTGAAATTTTATTTCAAAGCGGCGCAATAGGGGGCATTGTGTTTCTGACAAACAAATTCTTGTTTACTGGTTGAGTTATAGCCCTTTGTCTTTTTGTCCACAGTTGAAACAGTGTTATGGGGGCATCAGGGTCTGAGACACATTTCAAGTTGATGTTTGGATGGCTCTTTTTGCTAATATCCTAACAATGTTATTTCAAAAATTGTATATGGATGTGAAAGTATTTCGTTTATTTTAGTGATATGACTTGAAGCATTTTTGTTATAAATATTAGTTTTGTTATAAGTATTTTGAGCCAAATGCGTTCTTACCTTTATTAAAAAAAACACATACTGTATTTTCAATTATTTATTTATTATAATATAACCTGTAAATAAATATTGTTTACCCTTAATCCAGCTCTCTGTCCAAGGCTTTGAAGTTAAATCATTTTTGGCTAGTTGACCATGTTCTATTATTGACCACAGCAATATTAACCCAGAGCCTCATTCTGGGAAAACTGGGCTTAATACATGTGGGTAAAGTGTCGTCCCATATAAGCCTGTGCAGTCTGCACAGGCTAATATGAGAAGGCATTTTACCACCATGCATTAAACCCTGTTTTCCCAGAGCAACTCTTATAGATTTTCCCCTAAAAACTATGTATGTTCGTTCCACCTCAATGCATGTTATAAATGTATTTCAGCGAAGATTAAGGCAGACCCATGGGACATGTCGGCCCTAGAGAGTTCCATGAACGAACAACCGAAACGGAACAAAACTCCACAGGAATTTTTGGGCGCAAACTCCGGCCTTGTGAACCTTGATGAGCTAGTTAGACCAGACAATAAAAGTAAAAAAGGTGAGTTAGATTGTAATACACTCACTTTCACTTTTTCCTGGTATTGTCAAAAACTTGCTTCAAATAACATCTCGTCCTGAACCACGTAGAAGATTTTCATTACTTTACGGGAACCATCTTTGGATGACCCGCTTTCAAATTGTTCAGCCCGCTTCTTATGAAGGTAGCCAGAGCCAAAAATAGTTTTTAAAAAAGGAAACTTCAAAAATCATCTATGAAACCACAGTGCTCAGAGGTTGAATATTTGATGTGTAACATTGTCTAGTGGTCCTGTACAAAGATTGTTCAAACCACGCCCCTAGGGTCAAATTTGTGGTGACCCAGGGGACACATGATTAATATAGCTTTACGTTGTAAAAAACTTTTAAAATCTCTGAAATTGCAAGGATCAGGGGTTTAATATTTGGTAGCATGGTATAGTGGTCCTATTAACATTTTTGTTCAAATCATGCCCCTGGGTGCAAAACTGGCCATGCCCCAGGGGTCACCTTATTTATATTGACTTGTATAGTAAAACTTCAGACTTATATTGTAAATACTTTTTTTTTTAAATCATCTGAAGCGACAAGCTTTAATAAACCCAACTTTAGAACTACCTCGATTTTACACACCCTTCTAATTTGGAAACTTTAAAAGACCTAATCCGACCAAATTATTGTTATTTATTGTCTTGGACAGGCTTTTTAAAATGATTTTTGGTAGGGCATAGACCACAGTTGCGAATGGGTTCATTATTTTTCTTTATAAATTTCTACAATGCATCAGAGCTACTACTATCAACAAAATAATATTTGGAAATCATGGCCCAGGATAACCCTAAAGTGGTGATATTAGAAGGGTTTTAGTGTATTATGGTCTGCTTTCAGCCAACAACCCTTTTGCATCGCCGCAGTCTACGAACCCGTTTGAGCAGGTGGCCCCCCAGCGGGTCCCTATGAGCCAGCTGCAGGCCAACACATACAGTACGGGCTTCACCCAGCCCTCCGCTGCAGGGCTTCTACCCGCGCCCTTGGTTCCTCTCTCCATGCAACAGAACACCCAACCACATGGATATAACCCTTTCTTATGAAACTGGCTGGTTTTATTTAACTTCTTTTACTATCATCGTTGCCGCAAAGCAATTATTGGTCTGTACCAGTACATTTCACACACCTGAAAATGCAAAGTGTCCGAAGTACAATATGCAGTTATAGCCTAACTTTAATATCATCCTTTTATCTTCTTTGGTGTAGAACTTGATGTGGACTGTATTCAGTATTTATTTTGTGGCATCAAAATGCAACATATAATTGATTTCTAGACCATTATAACTATAATTTAGGATAGATTAATTCTTGTATTCTGTGCGACATAAAAAACATAGCTTACAGGCAGTGTTAACTCAAGCAATGTGTTATGTACATGTACATAAGTCTTCTGAAATGCTTTCTATCAGCTGCCATTTTCTTTACACTAAACATTTGAGGGATGTTCTGGGAAAACTAGGCTTAATGCATGTGCGCCAGCTAATCTGGGACCACACTTTCTGCCTTAACTGGATTTTTGTTCAGAAGAGACTTCCTTTATACATAAAATTTCATAAAAGCGGAAAGTGTCGTCCCAGATTACACTTAAGGCACATGCATTAGTCCATTGCAGCCCTTATTGTAGGTGTATTTTTTCATATGTTTTTTCCATACTCAAGTCTTACCTGTTTCACTTTGTTCTTTAAGGACTTTGATAACTGCTGTGCTCATTTATACTATAGTGGCAGATCTGCCGGCTATTAAAGTAACCATAGGGCTCAGTTTTATAAATTATCTTAAGTTATCCTTAATTATTTTCTAGAGTTAACCAAAATGTAAACTTGCTTTTAAAGCATAACCCCTTTTTAACATAAGCAAGCAAAAATTAAAGAGTTCTACAGGTGTGATAGCATCTTACATCTTAGTCGATAAAACCTTCAAAACATTAAATTGTCAGTTTATACAATAATACTATTTCATGATTTAAAGATTTATAATTACTAAGATTATTAAAAATGTATACAGCCCTAACTAAGTTGATGTTTGTATAATATTTGTCACGTGTACAGATGTATTCAGACAGTTTATTTCCTTTTTTGTGTACCTTGTTCCCGTTATGTACTTATTTTCATGCACTGGTCAACTATGATCAAATTAATATCTTCTAAATAAAGCTTCAGATAATGTAATATTTAAAATAAAGATACATGTATAATAATACAAACTTATGTGATAGTTCTGTTATTTTTGTATGTTTACAAATACATTTTTTGTGTAAATGCAAGTGTGAAGTGACTCTTCAATTTTTGTGTGCACATATGTGTCGTGTTCTGAGAAAACTGGGCATAATGCATGTGCGTAAAGTTCCCTGCCAGATTAGCCTGTGCAGCCTGCACAGGCTAATCTGGGACGACACTTTCCGTCTAAACTGGATTTTCGCTAAGAAGAGACATCATTTAAACGAAAAATTCCATAAAAGCGGAAATTGTCGTCCCTGATTAGCCTGTGCGGACTGCACAGACTAATCTAGCATGACAATTTACGCACAAGCATTATGCCCAGTTTTCTCAGAACACGACACATAATATGTTGCATTGTATCGATATGACATGTATTTATTTTTTGTCACATTTTGTATTCATGGCAACATATTTTGTATGTATATACCTGGACATATTTATTGACCATTATAGTTACACTTTCTCAATTAGTCTAGTAGCTTATTTGACTCCTTCGAAGAAGGCGGCATATAGCTGTTGCACTGTAATCTGTATGTCTGTGCCAAGTTTCCTATCTCAGTCATAACTTTGTCATGTATTGATGGATTGTTACTAACATGATCATCAAAACATGCTGTGTCGCATGTAACACCTGTCTCTCTAACTCCAATTTCAAGGGAACACTTAAGAGGTAAATGGTAAAATGTGGCCATAAACAGCTTGAATATTCCTGTCTCAGCCATTACTTTGTCATAAATAATAATTTGGCACAAATTCAATCCATCATAAGACATTGTTTTGAGTGTAACACTGGAATCCTTGCCTCAAAGGTCAAATTCACACTTAGAGTTCAAATGTCAATTTTGACCATAAAACAGCTTGTCCAGACTGTTACGTTGTCATTCATCATGCAATCTTAAAACAACGTTACCACTTATTACCACTATAAGGAGACAGCATTTAGTGTGTAAAACCTGTCTCTTGCCTCAGAGGTCAAAGTCACACTATAATGTCAAAGTTCAAATTTGGTCATAAAAGAGCTTGTGGGGCTGTAATAGTGTCACTGGTCACTCAACTTACAAATAACTAACCACTAATTACCACATGAGGAGAGGAGAGTGTTGCCTGTATCACCAGTCTTAATACCTCAATGGTCAAATTCATACATATAGGTCAAAAATNAAATATTATGCATTACCGCTGTAAAATGTATAATTTTTATTTATAACTCTTTACAATAAAAAAGCACACATTGTTTTCACTCTTTGGATGATATTATTACAATTGTCAATTTATTTTTATATTGGTCATTATTTTCGCATTGATTGTTGAAATGTATGCATTTTTTGGTGAGTGAACTGTCGAATTATATTCAATGAAGATGCATCAAGTACTGTTGAACAGCTTTTTCAAAGTTGGCTATCATACATGCACTCATTTATTGAAGTCACATTGCTTGTAAAGCAATTTGAATATTAAAAACCGCAAACACTTGCAAAATAGATATATTTAAATATGTTTCATGAAAGAATACAAACATCTTTTATTCTTTTCCTTTTTTGTTACATCGAAATTCTTTTCTTTTTTTGTTACAGTTAATTTACACATTATGAATGCAAATATCTGTATTTTATTAATTACAATTTTTGTTTAATTGTATAAATGGAGTTGACCAATATTTAGCCTCTTTAGTATTGACACTTACTGTAAAGCTAAGAATGCAGTAAGAATGCATCAGAATGTATCTAATACAGGCTTTATGTTCTTATGGCTTTGACAACAGATATTCGTGACACTATTATTTCATCGCATTGTTATAATTTATGTACAAATATATATTGCCCACAATAAAATATGTCCCGTCGCAATGTCCAGTAAACTGTTGCTATACAACTCTGTGTTTGTTTTAAAAGATCTGTCTTCATGTGTATGCTAGAAATTTGGATTGTAGATTGTATCTACAGATTTGTATCAAAGAATACTTTAATAAACATGTAAAACTGCGAGTCTGTTTACTACAACTAACTCTGTTTTAATTATACCCCTCAGTTATGATGATTGGCTATTGTCAGTCAATAAGTCACTTCAGTTTCTGCTCCAACAGGTTTTGTCATATCTTCACCAAATGCATGAAATATATGTAGGTTTGTTTGATAATCTGCTTAGTTGCCTCAGGGTTTTTATGGTTTAGTTATGGCCCTTGAATTGTGTAATAATTTCCGATTATAGCTGTGGCTGTTCTTGTTTAAAAAAATCAATTATTGGAACATTCCTATCTTAGTGATGGATACTATGGGTACCTTTTTGTGTGCTCTTTTAATGTTTCATTAAATGTCAGTTGTTGGTGTTGTTGAGTGTTCAAACTTTGGTAGATCTTAATGGAATTTAATATACTTAGTATATATATTATATAATTAGTATATTATTAAAAGTTCATTAAAATTGTTATCGCATCAGTGTATTAACAATACATGTGTAGATGAGATTATCAAGACAAATGCCATACAAGACTGCTTGGGACCTCGTGTTATCTCGCGACCCTCTGTTATCTGGCATTTTTACACGTACACGCCTGCTTGATTCCAATAAACATGATATAATGACTTCACAGAGTAGAATTGAAAACAAGTGAAACACGAAAACAGTTTCAATATTTATTACAGCTTTCATAAATGAAAGTGATTTAATAGAATATAAAATAGGTGTCTCTGCAGCAATATTTCGCGACACGCAGCAATATGAAAGACTTAGCTTTTTTAATTACACCTTTCAGTAATGCATTTGCCTAAAACTTATTTATTTCTTTATAAATCAAGTATTAGTATAAAGGTGATATCAAAATCTCTAGTCTGAAGTAAATTATGCTATTTGATCTTAAAAGTTTCCGAAGATATTTATAACGTGTTATCTACGTCTTTGCTTGTATTACTCGACAAAGAATGCAGATGAAACCTTTTATTCCAGAGGCGTCGGAAGCAAATTGACATTGGGGCGTCGGGGGGGGGGGTGGGTTTGTGGGGGTCCGGGGGCCTCCCTCTATTTATTTTTTTTTTCAAATTTTAGCATCAAATGGCGCATTCTGGTGCGTTTTTATGCCTGATACCTGACCTTATACACGTCTATTGCAGGCATATTTTGAATGACAAAAGTTTTGACAGACAGACAGACGATGGAGAAGTGATCTCTTTATGTCGCAGCTACTTTGTAGCAGGCGACACAACAATAGGGATCATGTAACGTCAATACTGATTAAACATATGTTAAAAGTCAAATTAAGATGCTAGTATTAAGTTTTATTTGATGTATTTTTATACATGTATGTACAGTAACAATGTTTCCATATCTCATGAAACATACAATTATAATATCACAGGACAATCAAATGTGAACGCTAGCGCAATCAATTATGGTAATTTGTCTATATAGTTGTTTTTTAATTTTCACACTGACCGGCAACCATATAGGTACCACAAGGTCATTTTTACATTGAATACTGAACACTGGCCGGCAACCATAGGTACCACAACGTCATCACACTTACAATTTTCCAAATGTAGACATCCGTGTTTCCTTATACTGGAAAAATTCATTTGCGACTTGGCTTAAGTCTATATGGTCAGTTTCTTCCTGATGAACGTGCATGATCATTAGATGGTTAAGGCGTTCCTGTGTCATATTAAATCGTAGGTAAGATTTTACTCTCCGTAGGGCTGAGAACGAGCGTTCGCTAGTCGCGTTTGTGGCTGGCATGACGAGGATCAGTTTCAGTACTGTCACTTTCTCGGAGAACATAGTACGAGAAGCGGGTTTCATGTCTCTGACCATTTGCACAATGTCTTGTACTAGTTTCAATAGTTATTATTAAACAAGTATAATACATTTATAATGTTTATATTTACCTGATCGTAATGAAGCCACGTGTGACTGGAAAACCACTTTGGGTTGAAAAAACGTTCTTCGGGATTTTTTTTCCCGAAATTCCGTTTTGGAAATTTGAAATTCGTTGGTTGGTTTGGATGAGACAAATTGAAATGACACAAAAAAGTGGTAACAAGAAATATCTTTAAAAAAGATATACGGCGTTGACTGTGGTCGTTGTTTATGAACGATCAAAAGTTATATCTGTGAGATCAAAAATAGCGAATGCCTTTTTTCTGCGCAGTTCTTATCTGCATCACACGCAAATAAATAACGGTGTGTTGCGCAAGATTTCGTGGCTTATTACGCTTTATTAGATATTATTACTAAGATATCTATATTTAAAGAATAGAAAAACCCAAGAAGCATTATAATGAAAGCATATAGGTCAGCAGGCTACACTCAAATCTTATTTGATTCCATTATTAATAACATCGTAAATCATCGTGATCATGCGTAATAAATTGGTATTAATGGATAAATGTTTCTAATTAAAACCACATAACGTCTGATAACTGCATAATCCAATTATATTGGTACGTTATACATGTCCTTGTCATGTCATTAATCTCACCAAACAGAGTAACTGACATAATAAATCATATTCTGTTGCCAATCAAATGAACCAGCTTGGGAGTTTAAGTAGTCTTTAAGGTAATCCCTCTGACATACCCCGGCGGATGTCACCACATTCCTTCCATGGGTTCGATCACCATCAGCCAACTGTCTTCCATGGCGCCATTCACCAGGTACTAAGTTGTTGTTCTCGTTCTCTTGATCTATGGCAAGTCTCGCAATGGCAGGGTAACGTCTCCTGATTAGGTTATGCAGTATGACACATCCAAGGATAATAATTATTGAGTCAACGGTTTCGGGTGTCGGGTTCAAGCAGCCAAGAAGGCACTGAAACCTCATAGAGATAAGACCGAAGGCATTCTCTACTACTCTTCTAGCCTTGGACAGCCTAAAATGAAATGGACGATGATACCTTATTAGAAAAACCGCTTTTGCTATAACCTTTCTTCTGCGTTACGAGGTCATACTACCCTTTACACACAGCTTGGAACGAGACAAGACGTAACTCGACGTCTGGTCAGTTTCTAAGCTGTTTGATAGTAAGACACTACATCTGCCAAATTATAAGAAAATTAGATAAAATTGATAATAATNTGCCGATCCGATCAACTCGATCAAGCCCGACCAAGCGGTCGGGTACTGGTCTGGTTCGGTCGGCATGAGTGGTCGGGGGCGGTCGGGTAGGTCGGCATTGGTCGGGCTTCCTACCCGATATTTTTTGACATGTCAAAAAATATCGAGTAGCGGTCGAGTAGGAAATGGATCGAGAAGCGCTCGGGAAGTGGTCGTGTATTAGTCGAGTAGAAGATCGAGTTGATCGTGAAGCAATCGTGTGGCGATCGGATTGACATCTTTTACACGATCTGTACCCGATCCGCTCGATCTCTACCCGAGTTATTTTAGTTCGCAACACGATCCACTCGACCTCTATTCGATTTGATGTACAGATTTACTAGACTGCTACCCGACGGCTACTCGACCGTACACGATCACTTCCCGATTGCTATTCGACCATACACGAGCTCTGTACCCGATCCGCTCGACCTCTACCCGAGTTATTTTAGATCGCTTTGTACGACTGTAGTACGCCCATCACCAGCTGGTCGTGTGAAGATCTGGTGGCGATCGAGCTGAGGTCCACTTGGTCGAGCTGAGATCGTATAGGGCTCGCGTATAGGTCGAGATGATCGAGCGGAAATCGGAATGATGGTTGAGTAGACGTCGTGAATGAGTCGTGAGGGGGTCGTGTATAATCGACAAGAGGTCGAGAAGAAGTCGTGTATACCCTTTTTAGTCGAGCTTGGTCGGGTTTGGTCGGGAAATTTCGGTGATCGGGATGATCGAGTTGATCGGAGGAACATGCAATTCTGTAATCACGTTTAATATACACACCAAGTTTCGTTATCACATCTTATGCATGTTTGAGTTTTTGCTGACAGACGAATTAATGGAACAATGTAAGCCAAAGGCCCTAGGTAATATATCTCATTACAAATCTAAAGTATACATTGTATTGTGTGTTTTTTCATTTGTGAAAAGTTCAGTGTTATAACGCGCACACCATATTGGTCAGATTCTTCACGTCGAATGCTTTGAAGATGTAAAAAATGTTCAATATCCTTTGCATCGTATTTGAACGCGTCATACATAGCACTCTAGAACGCCTTTTGTGTTCAATTTTAACGAGTGTTCAGTATTGACCAGTCGCCGTTACTATCGAGAACGCCTTAAACGCTACTTAGTCTATCAGCCAGATGGGTTGGGGTGTACCACTCAGGGGGGCAAAATAGTTATTCTTGAATGCTCTGAGCTTTTATGAGTACGTACGTACGTACATGCTCTGAGCTTTTATGAGTACGTACGTACGTCCCAGCGACCCGGAGGGTCAATATAGCTGGGAGTTGGATTATTTCAACTAGGGGGCAAAACAACACCTATCTTACTTGATTGTATACTC